>SJYC01113330.1:0-32827 GCA_006408675.1 Madoqua kirkii
CCAGGGCCTCCTGCATGACTTCTCAGCGGAGTTGGCCACGTCACCCTGGGTCCAGCGGGCACGCAGCTCTGCAGGGGACACTGGGAGCCTGGCCGTGAGCAGGGCTGGAAGGCGGGTCTGCCCTTAAACGCCACCCCTTGCAGCCTCCCTCAGGCCAGCCCTGAGTAGCAGCCGGAAGAGTGGCGCTGGCAACCTTGAAAAGCTGCCAGGGCGTCTTTCATCGGCCCTTAGGCTTTCTCGTCTGTCCTCGCTTCCGATTGGTGAGGACTCTGAGAGGTAGACGTTGTTATCACTAGTTTAAGAGCAAAAGACTCGGAAGTGAAGTGACATCCCCCCACCCCCTCAGCCCCGTTCGCTCAGGGCATAAGTGGCCGTAGAGGATTGGAACTCAGGTCTCCTAAGTTTTGGCTCAGGCCTCTTGCTGTTCCCTAACAGCCAGGGGAGGCTCCCGGATAAGAGTGGCCTGAAAACCCCATGATCCATCAGCATGTGGTTTTCTAGGTCAGAGGCCATGATTCCAGGATGGCCAGGACAGGGTCAGAGTCTGGGAGTGAGTTCCCCGACCCTGGGGATTCCCGGCAGGGGAAGCAGGAGCCGCCTGCCTGATCCTTCGGACCTTCGGATCTTGCAGACCAGACGCTTCACTGGCAGCCTTGGCCCTTCAAGAAGGGAATCCTGGAGGAGAGACTGGCTGGGTCTACAGGAAAGAGATGAAGAAGAGGCAAATGGGGAAATATTTAAGTAATGATTCTGAGCCAGGAGGGGAGGGGAAAGCTGGTGGGCAGGACCTAGCAGCCTTCGGACTGTGGTCAGACGGTCCCTATAGAGCCCAGCACCTGGGCAGACCCAGCTAGACAGTCAGTCACACTGAGCCCAAATCCACTTTGGCCTCACAGACGTACCCTAGGCCTCGGGACACAGGCCAAGTCTCCAGCTTGGTGACACACCACAGGACTGCAAAGGAAAGGGTTTGGGGGAGACAAAAGGGTAAGGCTTTGACCTGAGAGGTGCTGAGTCTTGGGCAATTGAACACGGAAATAGCCTAGCATCTGGGATTCAAAGTTTCTAAGTCCTGCCTTATCTACTCCGGGCAGCCCTGAGACCTTAGTAAACTGTTCCGTCTCTCCAACCTTCACTGGCCTCGTGGAAACCAAAACCACGTGGAAACCTCGTGGTTTTGGGGGAGAATTCAGTAAGATGAAAACGAGGAGCCCGTAACGTGCCTTGGGAACATCAGGGAAGCTTGTCCCATCTTTGAAATCAAATGCATCACACCCACCCAGGTCCCCAGGGAAGAAAGTTCCCCCCCAAAAACTGAAAGTGAGGATACGAAAGGAGCCTGGGAAGGTGAATGGTTGCCAGGGGTCCCTGCCAAGGCCAGTAGGCACCCTAGAAAACCACCCCCGTCATCTCCTCGGGCGTGGGGCAGGCAGGAGGCGGCAGGCGCATTCCGCACCTCGGCTGCACGCAGCCCTGGCTTCCAGCCGTGCCAGGCTCATTACTGCTCTCGAGGTTTCAGAGTTTGTTAACATCATTAAAGCCTCCATCCCGGGCAGTGAGCAGCAGGCACAATCATTACAGATGTCTGCGAGAGATGAATTTGGCTAAATGGGCCCAGTGCAGAGTCCCGGGCACGGGCAGGATTAGCAGGCACGGTAATGACTCACCATATGCTTGTGCCACGCCATCTATCACTCAGCAATTAGGTTAATGTTGGTTAAAGGGTCCCGCTTAGTCCTGCAATCAGCGCCCCACAGGTCTGGGGAGGGCCGGATGACTCCATCACAGGACGTTTCCTGGGTGATGAGAGGCGGGTTGAGGCTGCAGCTCAGCCCTTCCTGAAACGGGCTCTTGTATGAGACAGACTTAGCTGAGGTCCTCAGGCCCACCCCCTGTCTCTCTCATCCGCTATACCTACGAGCTCAGCTATGCCCTGATGGATGTTAGATTGTACGTGCTCCCCACCTCAAGGATGCGTGCTCATTGGGAGAAAAGCGCCACCCATGCCAGTCTGCGGAGGTGGTGCAGGGTGGGGCGAGGGCACTGGGCTGGGTGCTAGGAGCTCAGCTATTGATGAGCTCTGTGACTTTGGGCAAGCTCCATGATCCTCAAATGTCTCATCTGGAAAGTGGGTCTGTAGAAACAGATCTCTGCAATCACTTTTACAGTCCCTAGGATATCAGAAATGATAACCTCTCTGCCTCACAGGATCTACAACTCCCGTCAGTAGAAATCATTATCAGTGGCACTAATGTGAATCCAGAAGCCCACTATCTACCAGGAGGAGTCAAGCCTTCAAATGTGGAAGCTCACTTTTAAAGGGTTATTTAGTCTAATTCCTCATTTTACAAGGAGAAACTTTAAACATCCCCAGCTCCTGTCTCCTGGTAATACACAGGGAGACTGAAGCTATCAGGGATGCTGGGAAGAGGCAGGGAGACAGGGAGGTAGGAGGCCCCCAAAAGTCTAACCACAGGAACTTTGCTGACCTGTAAGGCCTGAAGGAGGAAGTGGTACCCACACCACTGCCTGCGGTTCTCTCCTGCCAGGGAGGGAGTGGGTGCAGCTGGTTAAGTCTCAGAGCCTTAGGAACCCAGCCAGGTCTTCCCTACCTCACCATCCTCCACCTCCGCCAGCAACCTCAGCTGCACCCCAGGACACCCACCTTGTCCACCCCGTCCCTTCCACAAAACAGAGAGCATTCTGCTGATTTTAGGGCAGCAGAGTGGAGGAGCATCAAAGGCATGAGCTTTGGAGCCAGGCTGAACCTGGCTTTGAGTCACAGCTCTGCCACTTCCCAGCTCTGTGGCCATAGATGAGTCACTTAGCACCTCCGAGCCTTGGTTTCCTTGTCTGTAAAAACAGAGACAGTAAGACCCACCCTTAGGATGTCTGAGGATGACATGAGATCCTGTCTGGTATAGCTCAGTATGCTGGAGCTCTTGTTATTATTGAGAGACTCCACTTTGACTTGACCCTCGTCCTCAGTATAACCCTCTGCACTCCCCACAGCTGCCCTCAAGCTCAGGCTCAAATGCCAGTAACAGCAACAGATCCGCTCGGTCAAGGGGGCCTCTCCATCCTTCACTGCAAGCACTGGGTCCCAGGAATGAAAAGGAAGAAGAGACAGGTCTTCCGAGTTCCCTACAACGTGGTCTACGTCCTCAGCAAGCACTCTCACCCAGTTCTTAGACTTACCAGACAGACCCTTCTGCAGCCCACTGCCGTCCCTGTCCACTCAAGAGAGGGATGGATGAAGTAGAGGCCCGCTCCACCAGCAGGGAGAGGACTCGGCTGCAGGCCCTCCCTGCAGACCAGTCCCTGGGCCCCCCATCACCCCCTTCCAGGAGGGACACTCAGAGCCAGCTGCAGGAGCTCAGCCTTGGGCCGTGGGACAGCGCCCTCTCCCCTCCGTGCGCCTTCTCACAGGTGCTTGACACGCTAAGCTCACCTTTTGGGCCATGAACCCTGAGCAAGAATGTGTTCTGGGAAAGACAGTGTGCCAAGAGGCCCCAGCCCCGTGGTTCACCCCTTGCAAGGACAGCAGAACAGGCCATCCTAGGCCTTGTCCTCTCTTAGACAGGTCCCAGGAGGAATAAAGATGCCCATGACCTTCACAGGTTCTCACGTTTCCTCTTTCCTGGACTTCGAGCCCACCCTGATTTCCTCCTGCTTTTTCTTCTCGAGGGTGGTTCCAGCACAGTGACCAAGGTGTGGTGAGTGAGGGACAAGAAAGCGCTGATGAAAAAAGAAAGAGACTCATCTGCTCTCTCCTCCTCGTGGCCCTCCCCTCCCCGCCCTTCCAGCAGAGAGCAGAGATAATCCGCTGATGCTGCTGGAGAGTGCAGGTCAGCAGGACTGGATGGCAGGGACCCCAGACAGGAGCAGGCACTGGGGCCCAGGAAACCCGATAGGAGGGTTGTTACTCCAAGCAGGAAGCAGCGTGGAAATAACCCCATGCAGTACCTTAAATGAAGCTTCTCAAATGCTCTGCTAATGAGGTTTAAGGAGACAATTATGTGTAAAATACTAATTGATCACCACTATCATCTTTCCTGTGGGTTCATAATTAATTTATTTATTCTTGGCGAAAAGGAGGGGAGAACAGCCTTCAACATGCACCCACTACTGTCTTGTCAAACTTAATATGCTAAACGCAATAAGACAGTTATTGCATGTTAAGTAAATATTCACCAGGAGTGGAAGTACTTATTTGGGATTAACTGTTATGAAGGAGATGGAGCTCGGTGGCATGCCGTGTGCGCGAGCACACCGTGTATTTGTTTAATGCAAGTTTTATTACATCGAAATGAAATCTCTGTTTAGTTACCTTCCTTCCTAGAGAAGCTGTTGAGATAAGCATCGCTCGGTTAAACACGGATCTTCCCCACCGTGCCTGGATAATGCTGAGGATTACTGGAGAGGGGTCTGTTTTTCTGGCTCCCCACTAAGCCAGCCTACCAAGGGCATCATACTGCTCAGAACTCTTAAATGGCTTTGGGAGCAGGGTTTCTCTTTACCAAGCCTGGTGGGGCCCTTTCCCACCCACCCCATGCCTTAGGATTCCCGGCAAGAGGTCCCCCCAAAACTGTGATTTCTTCCCTTCTTCCCATATGCTCCAGCTGCTGCCCACTGCTACAGGCAGCTGTGGCTAAGGCAACCGGTCTGTAAATGTGCTTGTTGTGACTTATCTCAGGCACCAGGGAAGCCCCCACCCCACGAGGGGGCATCGATTTTGCACAGCAGCAGAGGGAGTGCCCTGCCCCCTCTTCCCTCCAGCGCTCTTGTTGATGTGAGACGTGACTTCCAGCCCGGGGCTGGTGGCCGCCTCGCTCGCCCACCAGCTTCCTGCGCTCAGCCCTTGATTAAGTGGGAGTCCAGTGTCGGCTGCCGTCCTAATGAACTCATCCACCTGCCACCCCATCACCCGCTGCCGCTGGACGCCGCTGTTCTCGCTCAGCCGGGAGCTCCGGTTCGGGGAACTCACTGCCTGGCCAGATTGTCTGTCCCCTCACTGCAAACCACAGGGAGGGGAGCAAACCACACACGAGTCAGCTTGCCCAGTCAGTCCTCAGCCCTTCTTCTCGGGAGCATTGAAGTGTTGGCCTGTCACTGCCTCTGCCCTGCCCCTCGGTCTCTCTGCAGGGCATTAGGCCTATCCCACGGATACTGGGACAGGACTCAGTGCTAAGCCCCGCACTAGGTGCCGGGGACTGCAGGCTTGTTCGTAGAAACAGGCAGCACAGCGTTTTGAAGGGACACAGGTCTTTAGAGACGCGCTCATCCACCTTCTCACTGTGTCCGTGAGAGATTAAAGCCCGGAGAGGGAAAGTCCTTGACCCGAGGCCACACAGCCACACGGTTGAGCCAGCTGTCTTGGTCCAGCCCTGGTGTAAGACTGTGTTGAGTTACTCACCGTGACTGTGGTGGGGTGAGCAGGCAGGGGCAGGAATGCCAGCTGCCCCAAGCCTCTGACGGGAAGGCATGCTCTCTCATCAGGATCGTCTGTGAGATGGGCCACGCCCTTGTGGGAACCACCTCTGGGCCTGTGCGCCTGTGCATTGGCGAGTGTCAGCCGGAGTTCATGACCAAGTCCCATCAACAGTACACCTTTGTGGTGAGTACTGGGTCTCGTGCTGGGCTGGGCTGCTGCTGAGTCGCTTCAGTCATGTCCGACTTTTTGCGACCCTCTGGGCTGTAGCCTGCCAGGCTCCTCTGCCCGTGGGATCCTCCAGGGAAGAATACTTGAGTGGGTTGCCAGGCCTTGTCCCAGGGGATCTTCCTAACCCAGGGATCGAACCCACATCTCGTCTGTCTCCTGCATTGGCAGGTAGGTGGGTTCTTGCCACTGACCCCACCTGGGGAGTTGCTGGGGTGCAAGCTCCCAGAAAGGGCACATTTCTGCTCCCGATTTCTCCCAGCAAAGTCCCACTCTCCCCTTCCCAAGCCAGTGCCTCCAGGCTTCTTGCAGACTGCGTAGGGGACCAGAAGAAGGAAAGCCTATCTTTCCCGAGTGAGTCGAGCTCAGGACCAACAATGCTTGTTCGAACACTTGGGCGTCCCAGGGAGCCACAGGTCAGGGTTCTGAATAAGCAACATCAGACCTTTCTTAGAAAGTGGATCCTCAACGCAGGGTGGGCAGGTGCTGCCCTTTGTCCTGCCAATGTGATATCTTTCTCTAATTCCAGCCTAATGAGGACAGATAGCCTGAGGGACCTAATTAAAAGGGTCTATATTTATCCACATGCTTTTTTTCTGCCAGGGATATTGTAAGAGGGAGTTTAGAGGAGCCATTTGAAATCCTGCAGGGACACGTGTCTGTGTGTGCGACCACGGAGAGGAGTGTAAGTGTGAGCTGCTCCGTGTATTGGTGTGTTGCAAGTGCGTACACACATGCACAGCCCTGGAAACACTTCTTCACACCCAGGCAACAGGTGGAATCACAAAGACTTTCTTTACTCCTTCTGAACAACCCTCTTCTGGGGCCCAGAAGTCCCTTTGCTGACACCTAACCAACATGGCTTTATCAAGTTCTTTGTTAAAAAGTGTTCACACCCTGCAGAGGGGGTCAAACCAGCCTTGCTCAGAGTATTGAAAAGTTATTAGATCACAAAATTCTCTTCTGTCTAAAGCATTTTACTGCTTATTTTAGGTTTTCCGGTCTCTGCCTTGTTAGCTCAGCAACTCCACCTTTTCCTTACACCAGCCTTCTCTTGGGTTGGAGGGCACCACGGGCTTCCCAGGTGGTGCTAGTGGTAAAGAACTGGCTTGCCAGTGCAGAAGGCAGAAGAGCCGTGGGTTCGATGCCTGGGTCGGGAAGATCCCCTGAAGAAGGAAATGGCAACCCCCTCCAGTATTCTTGCCTGGCAAATCCCATGGACAGAGAAGCCTGGTGGGCTACAGTCCATAGCGTCGTAAAGAGTCAGACACAGCTAAAGTGACTTAGCACTCACGCATGCGTACACACATGCATGGCCTATATCTGCAGCCAGCCTCCCCCATCTGAGAGGGTCTTGTGTGAGAAGCAAACTCAGAAAGACTCAGAGAGCGTGGTAGAGTGGCGCACAGGGAGGGCTTCGGAGATCATGTCGCCCTCCTCTCTTGACAGAGTAGCAAGCAAGACTGCTTGCCAGCCCAGACGATGCAGAAATTTGCTCCAGGAGTGAGTAGCACTTGCGATGAGTAGCGACTCATCGCGTCGCTAGTGAGTGGCTAGCGCAGACTAGAGTTCATGTTGCATGGTTGCTCAGTTAAATGCACTTTCCACTCCACTCTGCTGCCCACTAGGCAGAAACAATTTCTTTCTGATGCATTCTAGGCCAATGACATTTCTTTTAGGCTTCAGGGTGATTGTTATAATTTAATGGGCTTAGTAGAACATCCCAAGCAATGATAGGCCATCCTCCTGGTGAAGGTCAGGGAAACCAACGTTACTGATGAGTGCCTGCACCAGGCACCCTGCCGTGCCCCTCTCGGGCTGAGGGACGGCTCAGAGGACATGAGCTTGGACCATTAACGTAGACTCTTGGTGGCCCAGTCAAGACAGGGATGCTTTATTCAGCACTATCGATTTTGTGCCAAAAAAATCAGTACTGCTGCAGATAGAGAAGCCTTCTCAATTGTTCTCAATTTGTAAACTAATTGATAGATTAGTCAGTGTCATCTCTGCCTTCCCATCAGGGTTATGAGCAGAAGACTCCCGGGGGAGTTAATTACTTGCCAAGCGTGGCCTTTCTGCCTTCCCTGGATATGCCCGGAGCCGCCTCTTAGAAAGGGTCTCAGCTCCAGGGTGGGCAGAGAGTGTCTGGAGTTCCCCCTTCTGTCTGTTTAAGCCTAGCCTGGGCTTCTCCCTGTGGGCAGAGCCTGAGCCGTGATCATGTCTCTGCTTCCTCCCAAAGAACCCTTCTGTGCTGTCGCTCAGCCCCGTCCGTGGGCCCGAGTCTGGAGGCACCATGGTGACTGTCACGGGCCACTATCTCGGGTCTGGAAGCAGCGTGGCCGTTTATCTGGGCAACCAGACCTGCGAGTTCTACGGGTGAGAGGGACTTGGGGGAGCTCTCAGAGACCGTGTGTGTGCGGGCTGTGCACACACACAGGCACATGTGTGAGCAAGTTCACATAAATGCCCACCCCACCATCTCCATGGTACGTGGCACATCCTAGCCCCAAACCCTGCTCCAGTCACTGCGAGAAATGCCTGCCAGTAGTCAGTGTGAATCGAATCATAAGGCCTAAATAGTCCTACGAACACTTGAAAGTGAGGCCCATAAGATCTGCTCCTGAGCAGGGCTCCCAGGAGCCCTCAGCCACCGTCAGGATGGAGCGTTCATTGGTCCCCGCCAAGGTGACTCCAGAAGCGTGGCCTCTGTCCCCACGCCACGCATAGATGCCTCCTCGGGACATCTCTCGTGTGTAAAAATTGAAGCCTACTATTTGGCAGGTATTCCAGTGAGACTCTGGGGATGTAGAGAATCCAGAGAGAATTCTGAAAGGGATCCCTAGATGGGAACCCAGCTTGCTCAATAGACCTCCTGCCTGGACCGAACACGGCCAAGATGGTGTGTTTTCTGTGTTCACTTATCTGCATAGTAGATACTCCACGTGTCAACTGACCGACCAGACTCCAAGCACTGGCTAAACAGTCATGTTTCAGAAAAGTCCAGAAAGACAGGCATTCTCCCAAAGCCCAAGGAGCCGGGCCCTGACCCACCTTCTCTAAGTCCTTTCTCCAATTGGCTGCCTCCCCAATCCACCAGAGGTGGAGCTCAGGTAGAAAGAGACCCTGATACACACTGCTGCAGGGCGCTCCCAGCCTGGGGTAGAACACGACAGAAGAACCCACCCTTCAACGGGGGAAAGCGCCTTCTCAGGCCAGAGGCCCCCCGCTTGCCCCGGCTCCTAACCCTCCCGCGGTCTGCCTGCAGGCGGTCCATGAACGAGATCGTGTGCGTCTCGCCCCCGTCGTCCAATGGGCTGGGGCCCGTCCCCGTCTCCGTGAGCGTCGACCGGGCCCGAGTGGACAGCAACCTGCAGTTCGAGTACATAGACGACCCCCGGGTGCAGCGCATCGAGCCCGAGTGGAGCATCGCCAGGTGAGGCGGAGGAGGCGCCCGGGAGAGGAGGCGCCCAGCCGCCGCGCCCGAGCCCCTTCCGCCCCGGGGCGGCTCCCCGCGTCCTCGCGGAGCGTGGGGGCAGCTGCAGAGGGTTGTCGCCCTCACCCAGCCTCTGCTTCTTCCCAGTGGCCACACACCCCTGACCATCACGGGCTTCAACCTGGATGTCATTCAGGAGCCGAGGGTCCGCGTCAAGTTTAACGGCAAAGAATCTGTCAACGTGAGTACCGGCGCGCCCACCAGCCCTCCGGAAACGCGGCTGCGGGTGTGCTTGGCAGGGTGACGGGGTCTGAGTTAGCACTGGGGCCTTCGGCTGCCAGAGCAGAGTCCGCGATCGTGGCCCCAAACACGGGGCCCTGCAGTGTTTTTATAACTACAGCATAACCGTTGCGCGTCAGAGGGTCGCGGCTCTGTGGGCTGCACGGGCGCGTGACTGCTTATCCCAGTGTGGCTTCTGAGCCTCGGACACGGTGCCAGAGGGCTCCCGTTTCCTGCCGTGTTCCCTTCGAGGTCTGATAAGAGGAGCGTGAGAGGGTGAAGAAATTCCGGCTGCAGATTCACATGTTTTCTAATTAGACATAGGACGCTGCCATCCATTAGCTGTTCACCCACGATAAAGTGATAAAGTCGTTTAACCTCTCTGATCCTCCCTTCCCCGGCGAGAAATGCTGATGATAAAGACTCTCCTCGTGGGTCTGTAACATGCAATGAGGCTGGCACTTGATAAACGCTAGTCACTGCATGCGGATAATTCCATCCTGGTTGCTAAGATGATCAAGCTGAACATTTCACTTCACACTCCTGGGCAGAGCCATGTAATTTAATTTTTCCCCCCACTGTGGATTTTTGTGATGTTAAAAAAAGTTCTCTATCGTAAAAGCAGAAGGTCTGCTATGTTGTTATAAATTTTTTAGTTTGTTCCACTGGCTCCATCTTTCTCTTTTCAGTCAATATGCTCTGAAACATTACTGTATTCATAATTATAGTCCAGGAGATGCTATTATGGCCATCATTTTTCACATGAGTTACTATTATTACTGCTTTGACCTTCTGGAGATTGACGAGGCTGAGATGGAGATGGAGAAGGTGATGTTGCATCAGCGCTCTTTTTCCTGATGCATTCCCAGCATGCTTGAGGCTTCCCTGGGAAACAGAAATACACAAAATGACAGACTTGCCGGAAGGCTAGATCTGGAAAGGTCTCAGAGATCATCTGGTCCAAACTTCTCCTTGTGTAGCTTAGAAGATAGGGCCAGAAGGGATAATGACTTGCCCCCAGACACGAAGGCGGCAAGTGGCAGGGCCAAGCTCAGTCCCACGGATCTGACTCTTGGTAACTAGACTATGTGAGATGCGGGTGGGCTTGACGTTCCATCGTGGACGCCAGTCTGTCACCTCCAGTGCCCATCATGGTAACAGCTCCGTGGGCTAGACGAGCACATGACTCTGTGTCCCAGTGGAGAGCTTGATACCTGAGCAAGAAAGACTGTGTCCCCCTCCACTTTTGAGCTGAGGCCACAGCCCACCTCCCCCTGTCTGCTGTCTCTAGGAACTGGCCAGCCTGGGGAGGAGGCACAGTCCCTCCAGGGTCAGCAAGACCCCAGAGGACAAAGCATCAGAATACAGAAAATAAAAGACACGGTTTGTCTAGCACAGAGGGAATTTTGTAGGATGAGTACATGACTGAGAAGGTCAACCTCCAAGGCGGCATGGTTAGTCCCCAGGAAGCTATTTGAAGGGAAGACAGAGCTGGGAAGGTCCCCTCAATAGCTGACATCCTTCTGAGAATGCTTGGGTCTTACTGCCCTCCCCAGGATGTGCTGGCAGGAGTCTCCCCAGCAGTTCCCCCTGCCCATCCCCCAGGACCTCAGTGCTTCAAGGAGTTAAGAAGCAGCCCCTCCCTCTCGAGAGACGGGGGGCCCTGAGCACCAGCAGTGACCTGCCTGGCGTCTGCAGGCTGCAGCCTAGAGGAAGGGTCTGGGGGTGCATGTCACCAGCAAGCCGGTCCCGGGAGGGAAAGCCAGTCCGCTCTGCCCAGTCCCTTCCCGTTCAGGGGTGCTGGGAGAGAACTGTGTGTCCCCTTGGCCCTGCCTGGAGCCCACCTCACCCTCAGGCCCCGGCACTAACCCCTCCCCCGCCCCTGGGTTTGGAAGCAGCCCCAGGGTGACGGGCCAGAGCGCAGGCCGCCAAACCCGGAGGAATGTTTGGCAGGCAAAGTGCCGATGCGGCATCGGGCAGGGAGCAAACAGAGGCTGTTTGTCTGGGGGTGGTTTGCTCATTCGCAAGGAGCCTCGTCCAGCGGCACTGGAGCGAGCAGAGATGACAGGGCGGACAGGGCAGCAGCGCTCAGGCTGGGGGTTTGTCCCGCATACCCCGGGGTGGGACCCCCAGCTCAGCTCCTCCACCCGTTTGACAGCACCTCTGTTTCCCTTCTGCCAGGGTGTCCCCAGCTGGCATGTGAAAGGGACTCTGGGTTCATAGGGGGCTGCTGAGGGGACCTGCAGAAGGCGAGGTGGATACTGCTCTCTGACGGCACGGAGCCCTCCTGAACTGTTTGCTTTAAACTCTTCAACTCCCCCTGGAAAGGGAGGGTTAAGGCTTGGAGCGCTGACATCATCTCCATGCAAAGTGTCCGCTTTTTCTGCCCTCTCACACACCGTCTTGTTTTCCAAACGTGAAGCCCGGGTTTGTGTATGTTGGCTGGACACACAACACGTGTGGAGCTGCCAGGAGAGCGTGTACTTGAGCAGAGTTCCCACACATGCCCCTGGCGGTCGCTGGGACACCGAGCCCCCGCAGCCCCCGCAGCTGCAGAGGGCGGGACAGGAGGAGCGGGGAGGGGTCCAGACCAGCTCGGGCCTGGGGCGGGGTCTCCAGTCTGGCTGCTGCCTGGGCAGCCCCTAGACCAGCCGGCAGAGGAGGGCCAGCTCGGTGAGCTGTTAGCTGGAGACCAGGGCCCACCCAGGAGGAGAGGACATTGTGAACCCAGGAGCGATACCGCGGTCGCACCTCTGTGGACAGTGAAGGGACCCTCGGAGAAGAGAGGCCTTGACTAGGACATTGAAGGAGGTGAAGGAGCTTTTCATCCATCACTGTGGTCAGTAAACGTTAGCTGAACACCTGCTGTATGCTCGTCTCACACAGCTTCCTTCCCACATCCCGTCACACACATACACACACACACACATTTATATACACACACGGACACACACACATACATAGACACACATACACACGCAGGACACACACATACATAGGCACAGATACACACAGATATACACATACACACACGGACACACACATACAAGACACAAGAGGGGTCCAGACCAGCTCGGGCCTGGGGCGGGGTCTCCAGTCTGGCTGCTGCCTGGGCAGCCCCTAGACCAGCCGGCAGAGGAGGGCCAGCTCGGTGAGCTGTTAGCTGGAGACCAGGGCCCACCCAGGAGGAGAGGACATTGTGAACCCAGGAGCGATACCGCGGTCGCACCTCTGTGGACAGTGAAGGGACCCTCGGAGAAGAGAGGCCTTGACTAGGACATTGAAGGAGGTGAAGGAGCTTTTCATCCATCACTGTGGTCAGTAAACGTTAGCTGAACACCTGCTGTATGCTCGTCTCACACAGCTTCCTTCCCACATCCCGTCACACACATACACACACACACACATTTATATACACACACGGACACACACACATACATAGACACACATACACACGCAGGACACACACATACATAGGCACAGATACACACAGATATACACATACACACACGGACACACACATACATAGACACACATACACACACATGCAGGACACACACACACATAGACACAGATACACACACACAAATATACACGGACACACACATGGACACACACAGACAGATACACACACACACACACACACACACACACTGACACACACATGCATGCATGCACACATGCACACATAGACAGACACACATACACATGCAGGGCACACGCATGCACACACACATACATAGACACATACATGCAGGACACACACATGTACATTGACACAGATGCACACCTGGACACACATATACACACATGACACACACATACATAGACACAGATACACATATATACACACACATACGCACATGAACACACATACATAGACA
This sequence comes from Madoqua kirkii, assembly GCA_006408675.1. NCBI lineage: Eukaryota > Metazoa > Chordata > Mammalia > Artiodactyla > Bovidae > Madoqua > Madoqua kirkii. The sequence goes on from SJYC01113330.1 coordinate 13,256, forward strand.
CACTTATACGCACACATACACACATTTATACATACATACATACATATATACACACATGAACACAATACATAGACACACACATTTATACGCACATACACATGGACACACACATACACACACATTTATACATATATACAGACATACACACATGGACACACACATACATATACACACACATTTATACACACATATATACACACATACACATATGGACACACACATACATAGACACACATGTATACGCCCGGACACACACATGTACACACACATGTACATACACACAGGACACAGCTTCTGTTCTTTTCTTCATTTGTTCATGCTCCGTCATTCCCAGGCATTTGCTACGGTTTTTCTCTGCCTGGAACTTGATCCTTTACCATCCCCACTGTCTGGGAAAGTCCTACACATTCTCCAGGTTAAATTTCATTCATTTTTTTCCAAAGGAGAGCTCCCATGAGTCACCCTCAGCCTGCCTCAGGCCATGCGTGTGCACACACACACACAGGCTGGTGCACACACAGGCACCCCTCGAGTGCCGAGGACCCCCATCCGAGTTTCTCACTCCATCCGTGCCTTTGGCAGTGCCGCGGCCCCTCCTGGCCCACAGGCCCTCTGCCGGGGCCACACTGTGATGCTGGCTGGATCCTTGTCTCTGCCCGGGACTGGGGCCGTTTCACTGATGGCCTCGCTCCTGGGCACAGCGCCTGGCATGATGTAGGTGCTCAGTCAGTGTGGGCGAATGAAGAAATGAAGTTAAAATGCACCCTCCTCTTACACACACACACACAAAACCAACAACAGAAAAATACAGTTTCACAGCCCTTTTCCTGAAGCAAGTAGCTCACTGGAGACTGGCCAAACAAAACAGAAGGTGGGACTAGGGCGTGTGGCCCCGCAGTGTCGCCGGCTGGGTGTTGGAACACTGCGCTCTGGGCCCCGTAGGTGTGCAAAGTTGTGAACACCACCACCCTGACCTGCCTGGCACCCTCGCTGACTACGGACTATCGGCCCGGCCTGGACACCGTGGAGCGGCCAGACGAGTTTGGATTTGTCTTTAACAACGTCCAGTCCTTGCTGATCTACAACGATACCAAGTTTATTTACTACCCCAACCCGACCTTTGAACTGCTCAGCCCTACTGGAGTCTTGGATCAGAAGCCAGGATCCCCCATCATTCTGAAGGTAGGAGCACGGCGCAGCCAGACCACCCCTCTCCCGCCTGGCCTTGCCTCCCTTCAGTGCCCACAGGCTTCCGTCACTGTCAGCGCCCCATGAAGGGGGCTCAGGAATAGCTGCAGACCCACCGAGTGACTATCTTGAGCTTGGGATTCTCGGGAAACCCTGGGGAGTATTTTGTGTTCTTGCGGACATTGGCCCAAAAAGCCTTGCAGTGCATTGGAAGCAACCACGTCCTTCATTGACCTCATCCGTGGCCACCATAACTGCCGTCAAATGTGAGGCGGTCACGGTCCCCGGTGCCATCCATCCAAGGGCGTGTTACCCCACCACTTTCAGCTCTCGCCCCAGCGGCCTCCCCTGCGAGTTTCGCTTGTTTGCTGCTTGCCCTCTCCCTCCTCTCTCGTTACCGCTCTGTCCTCCCCTTTCATTCTCTCCTCCCTCTGTTTCCTCTCTTTCTCTCTAAATTGTGGCCGATGGACGTCCTCTCCAATGGAATCCCTCTTTGGTTTTTGCATTGGTGCCCTAACCCTCTCTCTTTAATCTCTTCTTAAATAGGCAATTAACTTCTGTGTGCATGTGTCAGTTATTCCTAATAAGATTGCTGTTATCGCAGGGCAAAAATCTTTGCCCTCCTGCCTCTGGAGGTGCCAAACTCAACTACACGGTGCTGATCGGAGAGACCCCGTGTGCCGTCACCGTATCCGAGACGCAGCTCCTCTGCGAGCCTCCCAACCTCACGGGGCAGCACAAGGTCATGGTGAGTGAACCCCCTTCTTATTCTTCCTTCCCTCTTCACCTTGCATGTATAATCTATCATAGCAAAAGGGTTTTCCACCTCCTCCACATCTCCTCATCTCAAGGCTCAATACTGAAATGGTTAGGAGCAGAGGACACAAGAAAAGAAAGGCAGGCGATCCGCAGGAAGTTGTTTGGTCTTCAGACTACACTGTGTGGTTGTGGTCGCTCCTGTCCTTTCTGAAACGAGAAGGACTGGACGGCTCGACAGCGTCTGTGTGCGTGTGTCACACGCAGGTCCACGTGGGCGGGATGGTGTTCTCGCCCGGCTCCGTGAGTGTCATCTCGGACAGCTTGCTGACCCTGCCCGCCATCGTGAGCATCGCGGCGGGAGGCAGCCTCCTGCTCATCATTGTCATCATCGTGCTCATCGCCTACAAGCGCAAGTCCCGGGAGAATGACCTCACTCTCAAGCGGCTCCAAATGCAGATGGACAACCTGGAGTCCCGTGTGGCCCTGGAGTGTAAGGAAGGTGAGTGGGGCCGTTCTTTGCTTCCGGAACCACTTTCCTCACCAGCCTTATTACCCCCCTTCTCTGAGACACCTCTCATCTTTACTCCCATCTCGTCCACCCCAAGCCGTCAAGCTCCATTTTGACCTCTGTTTTCCTTTGAAATTCCTTTGCTCTCCTATTGACATGCGCGCAGTGAGGCCCCAGGTCTGAGCGCATTATTCTGTCCCGCTGTGCCCGGACTCATCCCACAGTCTGGCCTCCTTCCTCTCTCCTGGGACAGCAGGTGGCCCTCCGTGTCCCCACGGGCAGAGCCTCCTGGACCCTGTGGCCTCAGACTCTAGATCCCCACGTGGGAATGGCTCCTTTCGCCTGGCCACCCTCGAGCAGCAGAAAAGGCAGGAGAGCGCCCCCCCTCCCGGCCCGTCCCCTCCCCCAGGGCGCTGTCACCCCGTGCTGCAGGCCGAGCCTCTGAAGGCCACGTGCAGGGCACCTGAGACTGTGATGGTGGAGACTGCTTCCTCCATCTCCCAAGCCACCGCTGCTGCCAGGCGACTGGTGTTCCTGGTGTCCCCTCGGGCTGAGGGCCCGGCAGACTCTCTGGGTAAACACCTCAATCAGGAATCAAAATACTTCTCTTTTTACTGCAAACTTCAAGATCAGAACAGGCCCCTGTGAGCAGCTGGGCTGGGAAAGTGAGCCATAGTTCCTCCTCCCTCTGCCATGGGGTAGGGCAGAGAGAGGAGGGGCAGTCTTGCCATCAAGGGGCAGCCCCTGCTGGCCAAGGACCTGGCAGGCAGGGCACCCTAAGGCTGGTTTGGTGGTGTTCTCAGTTGTGTGTGTGTGTGTGTGTGTGAAAATATATATAACATACAATTTACCATTTAACTTTCTAATCTCTATACCCTAGTGCTCTCCCCTCCAGTCCAGAGGCTTTGTGTGCATGAGTGTGCAAGCAAGTGTGCATGCTCAGTCACTTCAGCTGTGTCCAACCCTTTGCGACCCCATGGAATGCAGCCCACCAGGCTCATGGGTTCAGGCTCAGGTTCATGGGATTCTCCAGGCAAAATTACCAGAGCGGGTTGCCATGCCCTCCTCCAGGGGATCTTCCCGACCCAGGATCGAACCCCGGGATCTCTTATGTCTCCTGCTTGGGCAGGTGGGTTCTTTACCACCAGTACCCCCTGGGAAACTCCTCAGAGGTATTAAGTACATTCAGCATGTTGCGCGACCATATCCACCGTCCATCTCCAGACCACCCTCATTTTCCCACTGGAAACTCTGTGTTCATGAAACAGTCGTTCCCCGTGCCCCTCTCCCTTTGGCACTTCTGCCTTCTGTCTCCAGGACTCCGACTGCTCTAGGAACCTCACATAAATGACATCAGGCAGCATCTTGTCCTTTTGTTAGTTTATCTCCCTTAGCATCACGTCTCCAAGGTTCATCCGTGTCGCAGCGCGTGGCAGAATTTCACTCCTTTTTCAGGTTGGATAATTGTCCATTAGGTGTAGAAACCACGTTTTGTTTATCAGGTTATCTGTCAATGGGCATTTGGGTTGCTTCCACCTCTTGGTATCACAAATAATGCTGCTGTGAACGTGAGTGTACAAGTATCTATTCAAGTCCCTGCACCATGGGGTAGGGCAGAGAGAGGAGGGGCAGTCTTGCCATCAAGGGGCAGCCCCTGCTGGCCAAGGACCTGGCAGGCAGGGCACCCTAAGGCTGGTTTGGTGGTGTTCTCAGTTGTGTGTGTGTGTGTGTGTGTGAAAATATATATAACATACAATTTACCATTTAACTTTCTAATCTCTATACCCTAGTGCTCTCCCCTCCAGTCCAGAGGCTTTGTGTGCATGAGTGTGCAAGCAAGTGTGCATGCTCAGTCACTTCAGCTGTGTCCAACCCTTTGCGACCCCATGGAATGCAGCCCACCAGGCTCATGGGTTCAGGCTCAGGTTCATGGGATTCTCCAGGCAAAATTACCAGAGCGGGTTGCCATGCCCTCCTCCAGGGGATCTTCCCGACCCAGGATCGAACCCCGGGATCTCTTATGTCTCCTGCTTGGGCAGGTGGGTTCTTTACCACCAGTACCCCCTGGGAAACTCCTCAGAGGTATTAAGTACATTCAGCATGTTGCGCGACCATATCCACCGTCCATCTCCAGACCACCCTCATTTTCCCACTGGAAACTCTGTGTTCATGAAACAGTCGTTCCCCGTGCCCCTCTCCCTTTGGCACTTCTGCCTTCTGTCTCCAGGACTCCGACTGCTCTAGGAACCTCACATAAATGACATCAGGCAGCATCTTGTCCTTTTGTCTAGTTTATCTCCCTTAGCATCACGTCTCCAAGGTTCATCCGTGTCGCAGCGCGTGGCAGAATTTCACTCCTTTTTCAGGTTGGATAATTGTCCATTAGGTGTAGAAACCACGTTTTGTTTATCAGGTTATCTGTCAATGGGCATTTGGGTTGCTTCCACCTCTTGGTATCACAAATAATGCTGCTGTGAACGTGAGTGTACAAGTATCTATTCAAGTCCCTGCTTCCAGTTCTTGTGGGCATATATGTCAGAGAGGAATTGATGGGTCACAGGACAGGAGATCCTTCTGAAGGAGATCAGCCCTGGGATTTCTTTGGAAGGAGTGATGCTAAAGCTGAAACTCTAGTACTTTGCCCACCTCATGCGAAGAGTTGACTCATTGGAAAAGACTGGGCGAGATTGGAGGCAGGAGGAGAAGGGGACAACCGAGGATGAGATGGCTGGATGGCATCACTGACTCGATGCACATGAGTTTGAGTGAACTCCAGGAGTTGGTGATGGACAGGGAGGCCTGGCGTGCTGCAATTCAAGGGGTCGCAAAGAGTCAGACACGACTGAGCAACTGAACTGAACTGAGGGTAAAAAATCTGTGTTTAATATTTTGAGGAATCATCAGATTGGTTTCCAGAGCAGCAGTGCCAGTTTACTTTCCCTCCAACAAGATACGAAGGTTTGAGTTTTCCCACATCCTTGTCAACACTTGTAATTTTCCGTTGTTCACATTAGCCATGCTAACGGGGGGAGCTTCCCTGGTGACACTAGCCTTAAAGAAGCTGCCTGCCAATGCAGGAGACGTAAGAGAGGCAGGTTTAGTCCCTGGGTTGGGAAGATCCCTTGGAGAAGGGCCCAGCAGCCCACTCAGGCTTCATGCCTCGGAAATCCTGTGAACAGCAGGGCCTGGCGGGCTACAGTCCATAGGGTCACAAAGAGTCGGACACGACCAATGACTTTGCACACACGCATACCAATGGGTATGAAGCGGTATCTCCTGGTGGTTTTGATTTTCGTTTTCCCCCAGGGTCTTTGCGTCTTGACTTTTTTCTTTTGCTGGGAAAAGGGGAGCAAAGCTGCCTATTCTGATCTTTGTTTGATCTACTCAACCAGTCTCTCACCCATCTCTAGCATCTGTATCATCTGTATGACCCAAGTCACAGGCGCTTCCTTTGTTTTAACAGCACGTGTAATACATAGAAAGAAAATTCAAAATTATAGATAAGCATAGAGGAAGACATGGGCTTCCCTGGGGGCTCAGCAGTCAAGAATCCACCTGCAATGCAGGAGATGCAGGTTCAGTCCCTGAGTTGAGAAGATTCCCCTGGAGAGGAGGATGGCAGTCCACTCCAGTATTCTTGCCTGGGAAAACCGATGGGCAGAGGAGCCTGGTGGGCTACAGTCTGTGGGGTCGCAAAAGAGTCAGACACAACTTTGCAAGTATAGACATACACACATGGAGGGGGAAACGGTATAGAAATCACCCGTATTCCCACCACCTAAAAAGGCAGTCTGGAGCTAGCTCACTCCCCCTGGAGGTGCACGCCTGGAACCCCACACACGCACCATCTCTGCATGCCAGCCCTTCCCTCCTCCTTCACAAACGCCTCCGCCTCTCCCCTCCCCTGTCTGGGTTCCCCTCCTGACTCTCCCTGCCTCCCCCGTACCTTCCCAGCTTTTGCCGAGCTCCAGACAGACATCAACGAGCTGACCAGTGACCTGGACCGCTCGGGAATCCCCTACCTGGACTACAGGACCTATGCTATGCGAGTCCTGTTCCCGGGCATCGAGGACCATCCCGTCCTGCGGGAGCTGGAGGTAACACCTGCCTCCCTCGCCCAGCTGCCCACTGGGGACCCGGGGCCTGGGTTTCCTAGGAGACGCCCCGCACTGAGGAGGGTCGTGAGTAGGAGGAGAAACCGCCTGTAGCAGCAGCAGCACCGCGGGGACATTGCCGAACAGGAAACCCATGGCCGCGGGGGCACCCGGGTTCCTCGGGACTATTCCAGGGGAAGGCTGACTCTCATTCTTTAATGAATGACTGAATTAATTAAGATTTGGCCTCGTTTCCAAATGGATTTAAGGTGCTTAAGGAAAGACCCATGATTCTGTGAGGTTTGCCCGTTCGTTTCTCAGTTTGTTTTACGAGAGAGTACATCAGGGCAGAGGAGATGGAGGGGAGGGGAGTAAAGCCAGCTAGACTGATGGGGTAGCTCCTCTTGTGTTGGATCCTTGGCGCAAACAGATGTATAGCATCCTCGCTGGAGCCCAACCTTCTCCACCCACTGGGAGGTCAGACCACAGAGAGCAGGCATTCCTGCCTCTCCAGGGTGGGGTGGCTATCAGTGTCATGGAGAGGGTCCTAGAGCTGGTGTCGTCAGCAGCTGAGAACCCCCGCCCCCGGGGAGAGCCAGAAGCCCATCCTCTGATGCCACGCTGCCACCCCCGCCCCCAGGTGCAGGGCAACGGGCAGCAGCACGTGGAGAAGGCCCTGAAGCTCTTCGCACAGCTCATCAACAACAAGGTGTTCCTGCTGACCTTCATCCGCACCCTGGAACTGCAGCGCAGCTTCTCCATGCGGGACCGCGGCAACGTGGCCTCGCTCATCATGACGGGCCTGCAGGGTCGCCTGGAGTATGCCACCGACGTCCTCAAGCAGCTGCTGTCCGACCTCATCGACAAGAACCTGGAGAACAAGAACCACCCCAAGCTGCTGCTCCGGAGGTCAGACCTGCGCCCCGGGGCTGGGCAGGCAGCCGGCGTCTGAGCGGGGACGTGGTGGGGGGCGGCGCTCCTCCCCAGGAAAGCCTGTGTCCCCGCAGCCCCCCAGCGCAGCATCTCGCCTCCCCTCCCCGGGCAGCTGGGCCGTGTCCACAGGTGCTGGGTGTCCTGTGCATCTCAGCCTGGATCCCAGCGCGGCCAGTGGCTTGTCATGAGGCCTGGGGCCAGTGGTGCAGCATCTCTGCTGGTTAGCCCCTCATGAGCAAAATGACACTCATCTCCAAGTCTCTCTCCCTCCCCCTGTACCTCGGGTTTCACTGTCCAACGCCGTAGCACATGTGGCTGTTAATTAAAATTAGATAAGTGTGAGATTCAGTCCCTCCGTTGCACTAGCCATATCCCGCGGGCTCGGTCCCCACAAGCTGCCGCCACGCTGGAGACGCAGGCAGAGGCTGCTCCAGCCCTGTAGGAGTTCTCCCTTCAGCACCCAGCTAAGGATTCAGGGCAGCCTGTGCCTTCAATGCCCAGCTTCCGGATCTGAATCACCAGCACCTACCACCAGCCTCTCCCCAGTTGCCATTTTCCCGGCAGGGAAGAGGGTCAGAAACCTTGACATCCATCCCCCGAGCCCACCGTCTCTGGAGGCCCCAGGGATCCAGCACAGAGAACCACCTCCATGTCACCACCTCCTCCGTAGCCTCCTCCTAGCAAGGTCTCAGGCTTCCAGACCCCTCGTGGGGTGAGGAGGGAGGAAGAATGGCATTGTGTTATGAGTACAGAGCCCCCATTCTGCCAATCTGAGCATTAGAAACTCTCATTAAGGACTGTTGTATTTAAATTAGAGCTAATCTCAGGCATAATGCAGGGAGGGGTGCTGGGAGGGGCCCACGGAGAAAGCTACAATTTCTTCTGCCTTTGTCACTCTCTCTCAGGCCCGGGGTTGCTGAGCCGCCCTGGCAAATGCCTGGGATTTACTGCGACTGGAGGGTATAATTTGCACCACGTGCAGGGCGTTAAAGTACTCCTCCTGCGTCCTCATCCCTGAGGGATCTGACAGGGCGCGTTGTTCCTTCCCAGGTCCCCAGAGCTGCGGCCTGGGGTTGGGCTGGGGGGTGGCAAGGCTTGCAGAAGCTAAACGCTTGTGCACACGGCTCTCTATGTGAGGGGCTGGATCCAGACCCCACGTGTCAGCGGTGATGACAGCTTCCGGTTCTAGGCACTCTTCCTAGCACTTTCTGTACGTTGACTCATTCAGCCTTGACAACAACCCTGTGGGACACACGATGACGACGGTGGTGCTGGTCACCATTATTAATTGTGGTTGTTGTTATTATGATTAATTCCCCATTTAGAAATGGGGAAACTGAATCTAGAGAAAGGGAAGCAACTTACTCGAGATCACACAGCCAGTCCACAGCAGAGTCGAGATTTGAACTCAGTCTGATTCTGAGTGTTTGGAGGGGCAGGCACCAGGGGCCTTCTAGATATGCATATAAAGTATTCAGACCAGGCAGGAAACCTCAGAGGGACAGAGAAACTGTATTTACCCCCCTGAGGCCAGAAGAGGGCTGGAGGAGGGTCTCCTTGGCACCTGCGTCTGTAGACCCAGAGTGCCACTCCATTTTCCCAGGAAATTGAGGCCCAAAGGCAAAAGCCTCTGGCCCAAGCTCTCACGTCTTGCTACTGGGGTGAAGTCGGGACAGGACGCAGCGTCCTGGCTCCCAGCCCTGGGTTCTCTTGGGCCATAGTCCACCCAAAGAGCCAGGCACCCTCTTGGGAGCCCTCCATGAAGGCCCTCCATGAAGGCTCATCCCTTCTGCCTCCCCAGGACAGAGTCTGTGGCGGAGAAGATGCTGACCAATTGGTTCGCCTTCCTCCTGCACAAGTTCCGAAGGTGAGAATGGGAGCGGGGCAGAGACTGGGAGGCGAGAGCGGGGTGGGGAGGTGCCCCTCTGAGCCTGGTGCCAGGGCTGCATGGGTGCCCCCATCCCCCCATTTGGAGCAGGAACCTACCTGGCCAGGTGCCCCAAAACCACGCAGGCCCAGGAGCAGGGTCAGGAGAGGGAGGCAGGCTGGAGCCCCGCTGCCCACACCCGCCTGTGCCCACTACCCACAGCCGCCTGTGCCCACCACCCACAGCCACCTGTGCCCACAGGAGAGCAGGGTCAGGAGAGGAAGGGAGGGGGCAGGCAGGCTGGGGCCCCCGCTGCCCACGCCCACCTGTGCCCACTACCCACGGCTGCCTGTGCCCACAGGACAGCAGGGTCAGGAGAGGGATGGGGGAGGCAGGCTGGGGCTCTGCCGCCCACGCCTGCCCATGCCCGCCGCCCACACCCGCCCGTGCCCGCAGGAGTGTGCCGGGGAGCCGCTGTTCATGCTGTACTGCGCCATCAAGCAGCAGATGGAGAAGGGCCCCATCGACGCCATCACTGGCGAGGCGCGCTACTCGCTGAGCGAGGACAAGCTCATCCGGCAGCAGATCGACTACAAGACCCTGGTGAGGAGGCGGGGAGCCCGGCAGGAGCCTGGCGGGACGTTGCGGACCTCCAGCTTCTGAGCGCCCCCTAGCCTCTGGCCGCCAAGCCAGCCTGAGGGCTTGGCAGCGAGGCCGGGAGACCCGCCTGGGGGCCAGTCCAGGCCCAGCCCAGAGTCCCGAGAGTGGGCACGCCAGCCTGGGCTCCTCTTCCCCATCTCACTGGGTGGACCCAAAGAGCTCCGATTGCCTCAGTTTACCCTAGATTGCCCAGCGTCGGGCCTGGGGAAGTTGGCACGATGGGCAAGAAGTCTGCTGATTTCTTATAGAGACTTCAGGGAGGCGGGAGGCCAGCCCACCTGCAGCCACTCCTAAACCCTGAGGACGCCGGGACCTGGGATGGCAACCTCCCCTAAGCCATCGGGGGTGACAGGGTGGATCCTGGCTCTTGGAGAAGTAGAGGAGTGGGCAGGACTCAGGTTGCCATCGGCAGATGGCTGGGAGGTGGGAGAGACTGAGACACAGACAGACAGACACTTGTTTCTCTGTGAGGAGGAGGAGGAGCCTGGGCAAGAGAAGGTTCCAGGGCCACACTCCCCACCCCCAAATGACATCTTCGACTCACATCTCCCCTCCCCCACCCTCAATCACCACCTGCAGATTCTGAACTGCGTCAACCCTGACAACGAGAACAGCCCGGAGATCCCGGTGAAGGTGTTAAACTGTGACACCATCACGCAGGTCAAGGAGAAGATCCTCGATGCAGTCTATAAGAACGTGCCCTACTCCCAGCGCCCCAGGGCTGTGGACATGGACTTGGGTAGGAGCCTGGGCTCGGGGGCACGGGGCAGCCTCCTGAGGGCACTGGGGCTGGAGGGGCGGGCTGGGAAGACAGGACGCCCTGCCCAGCAGGTGGGGCCCCTCCCAGGTGGGGGGCCGGGTGAAACCCCTCTCCCAGGGCACTGCCTGCTCACGTGGCACCTCTCAGGAGGCTCCTCCCAGCCTTGCACGCACGGAGCCCTGGACGTCTTAAGTGCCGTCATTGTCCCCGCTTGCGGGAGCCAGGGTTGCCAGGCCGCTAGAGAATGCCCCACGGGGCGGTCCCGGCCCCCGCCCCTCACACTGCTGCCCGCCCCCTCCTCCCAGAGTGGCGACAAGGCCGGATCGCCAGGGTCGTGCTACAGGACGAGGACATCACGACCAAGATCGAGGGTGACTGGAAGAGGCTGAACACACTCATGCACTATCAGGTGAGGGGGCTTCACGCCAGGGGCCCCGGCCCTCCCGAAATGCCCCTCCCCCTAAGGTTTGCTCTAAGGCCCTCGAGCCCTAAAAGAGTTTTCCTGTCGCCCCTGTCTGCCGCGGAACCCCTGGTAGCTCAGCTGGCAAAGAATCTGCCTGCAATGTGGGGGACCCTGGTTCAGTTCCTGGGCTGGGAAGATCCCCTGGAGAAGGGATGGGGTATCCACTCTAGTATTCTTGGGCTTCCCTGGTGGCTTAGCTGGTAAAGAATCCGCCTGCAATGTGGGGGACCCTGGTTCAGTTCCCGGGCTGGGAAGATCCCCTGGAGAAGGGATGGGCTACCCACTCCAGTATTCTTGCCTGGAGAATCCCACGGACTGTAGGAGCCCCTCCAGCCCATAGGGTCACAAAAAGTCGGACACGGCTGAGCAACTCAGCCCAGCACGGAACAGTACGTCTCCCCTATCTGACTCCTGCCTGAGTCCAGAGCAGTGGTTCTCAGCCCTGCCTGCTGATTAGAATTACTAGGGGGCGTCCAGACCCATCCTGAGAAACTGACTCAACTGCTCTGGGGTCCGGTGGGACCTTCCCATCCTATACAGAGTGTAGCTCTTCTCGGGCAGAAAAATCGCATCTTTCAAGGACAGGTTCAGAGGCGCCTGCCACTTTCTCTGACTTCTGACTAATGCGGCTTACCTTCCACTTCACGCCCGCAACGAAGCAGGGAATTGAGTCTTAGTTTCTGCCGCTTACCTGCTGGTGTCCTTGGGGAAGCTGCTTAAGCTCTCGCTCTTCTCATCTGTAAAATGGAGTTAATGGTGATCCCTGCCCCATGAAGTGGTGAAGAGTAGACTGAATATACTAGGCAGAGCGTTCAGCGCACCGGCAGACACACTAAAAGAACAGTCACAAAAGGAAAATCCCAGCAAAAGAACAAAAGACCCAAGAGGTGTCCGCTCTCACTCTGCTGGTTCGCAGGGTAACTGCTCACAGCTGGGGTCTCTATAGGATCAAGCGCAGGTAGGCTGGTGGGGATTCTTAAAAAAATACTAAAATAGAAGCTGGAAAGGAGTCAGTGAAGGGAATTCCACCAACCAGAGGAAGCGCCTCGGGCTGCAGGACCCGTGGGACTGCTTGCTTAAGAGCATCGCCCTCTGTCCCTGCCTCACGTGGGTAGGGTGTGCAGGGCTGCCACGCTGGGCGCTCACACGCTGAGATGCCAAGGGCCGGGAGGCTGGGCGTCCTAAAGGCCAGCAGGACCTGGCTGGGAGCCTCGGTGCAGACAGAAAGCTAGGGGAGGGGCAAAATCCCTGAAACGTTCCCTTCCGGGCTCCATCCTCCTAGCTAGCTTGCATTAGCCATGCTGACACTTGGCCCGACTCCCACCCTAAATGGAGAGCGTGGGGCATAGTGGGAAGAGAGAAAGGTTGTGAGCGCTAGCTATTTAATCCCCTGCTGCCCCACTCGCCGGTGATGTGACTTCAGCCTCCCTGGACCCTGAGCACCTCATGAACGAGTAGAGACACGGTCCCGACTTGCGAGTGTGGTTGGGAGTGTTAGAAACCACGGGTGAGGTTTACCAGGATGTGTGCGCCTCTCCATAGTGGCTATGATCAGCTGCTGATCCCGCCCACCCGCTCACACTGCGGAATGCATCCTGTAGCACAGCTGTGATGAACCAGTTAGAACCGGAGAAGAAAGTGTGAAGGAAAGGAGCGCTTCACCCCCAGCTCATGCTTCTCGAAGGCGGCGACGCGCTGCTCCTCTGTCTGCTGCCCTAACGCTTATTAACGGGCTGTCTGTCCTGTGACTCCCAGTCAGAAGAACGGAATATTCTTCATTACAGTGTTCATCACCCACAGCACTTTCAATTCCCCAGTGTCATTTATCATTCATGTATTCATTCGTTCCTCAAATATTTACTGAGATTTCCTCTGTGCGAGGCACTTCCCACATGCCAGCCCTGAGTGGCAGGGGACAACAGGGATTAGTCTCCCTTTGAGAGATGGTGGTGATGGTGGTGGTGATGATGGTGGTGCTGATAATAGTGGTGATGTGATGACGGTGGTGATGGTGGTGTAGGTGGTGGTGGTGATGATGAAGATGGTGGTGATGATGTGATAGTGATGGTGAAGATGATGGTGGTGATGGTGGTATTGGTGGTGGTGGTGGTGGTGACGGTGAAGATGACGGTGATGATGATGATGATGGTGCTGAGGACAATGGTGGTGATGTGGTGATGATGGTGGAGGTGATGGTGGTGGTGGTAAAGATGGTAGTGGTGGTGGTGATGATGGTGGTGCTGATAATAGTGGTGATGTGATGATGGTGGTGGTGATGGTGAAGATGGTGGTGGTGGTGATGATGTGATGATGATGGCGAAGATGACGGTGGTGATGGTGGTGTAGGTGGTGGTGGTGACGGTGAAGATGGTGGTGATGATGTGATGGTGACGGTGTTGATGGTGAAGATGATGGTGGTGATAGTGGGTGTTGATGGTGTGATGATAGTGGTGATATGATGGTGATGTGATGATGATAATGGTGAAGGTGATGGTGATGGTGATGATGTGATGATGGTGTTGACAGTGAAGATGACGGTGGTGATGGTGGTGGTGGTGGTGGTGGTGGTGGTGATGAAGATGATGGTGATGATGTGATGATGATGGTGTTGATGGTGAAGATGACAGTGGTGATGGTGGTGGTGATGAAGATGACGGTGATGGTGATCATCGTGTTGATGATGGTGGTGAGGATGATGGTGGTGATGTGGTGGTGATGGTGGAGGTGATGGTGATAATGGTCACAGTAACAACAGTAACCCCAGCATTTACTGACTCTCACTGGGCACCGGGCACTGCTCTCCACCTTTACTTGCTCTAACGCCTTTAATCTTCACAGCAAACCTACACACGATTATTATCCCCTTTGACAAGTGAGACAGTCGAGGCACAGAGAGCTTAAGTGACTTTCCCAAAGCCGTGTCGCCAGTAAGTGCAGAGGCAAGGTCAGACCCGCCAGCCATCCTGACCGCAGCTTTGCATTGTGTGTCGGTCAAGAGAAAAGTTGGAGACTAAGGACGAGAGAGATTTAGTGATGAGGCCGGGAACTGAGCTGAACTGTGGTCGTTCCAGCCACCTTGTGAATCTCTCTGTAGGCGACAACAAGCCATAAATGATAAACGCAATCCATTCTCCCCGGGAGAATAAACCCTGCCCCTGCCAGGCGTTCAAGTATCGTTTCTAGGATGCTAGGTGCAGAGGTCCTGAAAGACTGAGGTGGAGAGCTCCCCCTCCGCGTCAGACCGGGTGCAAGCTGCCCGCAGTCCGCGGAGCTGCCCCCGCTGGGAAGTAGCTATGCCTTGGCGTCTTCCAGGCGCTGTGATGAGCCCTGGACCCTGCAGCTTTATGCCATCAAGTCAAAGCATTGCCCTCGTGTTACCCTCTCTGGAGTCAAAGGTCCTTGGAGCCCCTACAGGAGAAAAATCTGCATAACCTTAATTAACAAAGAGATTTTTTAAAACTTTCTGGGTTCCCGCAGATTTATAGGGAGGGTGGAATTAAACACCACCGCTAAAACTGGCTATCAGGGAATCTCGTTAGCACTAATGTTCATTTATAGTTTGACTTCCCAACATTTAATTCTTTTTTGGTGGGAGAGAGGGACTGACAATTTAAGACCCAGAAAGATGGTTTTATGACTGGTGCAGCTATAAATCAAACTTATAAAGTTCATAAAAATTGTTAAAATAAAAAATGGTTTAATAGGAATGTTTTATGGCCCATAACATTATTATAGCTGTTTTATTCCCTCTGCGTTAGGGGTTTAATTGGATCGCCACAATTCTGGGGATTCTCCATTTTTATTGGACGGAAGGTAATCTTAAATCAAAATGGCCCCAAATGTCTTCAATATGGCGCCTCATTTATCAGCCATCGCCCTGCAGGCTGGGTGCTGAGCCTCGGCACCCTCACAGAGGACATGCAAGACACCTTCTTTCTCTCTTGCGTCCCCAGGAGCGGCTGCCCTCTGGGGAAGTCCTCAAGGCGGCTGAACTATTATAGGACCCAGGCCAGAAAGAAATCAGAGCCAACTGGGAAAAATGGACTCAGACCAGGGTGTCTTGAAATAAAATCCCGCATTAGAATGCGATGAGGAGAACACGTGCTCTGGAGCCCGAGAGCCTGGTGGCCAGTTTCGGCTCTATCGTATGTGAAGCGCGCGACCTTGAAGGAGGAGGCTCAGCCGCTCAGGGCTTTGGTTCCTCCTCTGTAAAATGGGACAGGCCTATGTAACTCATGGAACTGAAGGCAGGCTGGGCTACCCCAGCTCCCTCTAACAGAAACACAAAGCAAACCACATGGATACCTTGCATTTTTTTACTAGTCACATTTAAAAAGTAAAGGTGAACGGATGAACATGATGTTAATTAACAGTGTTGTCTCTAACACCACTGATCTAAAATAATTGTCATTTAAACACGTAATCAACATAAACATTATTAATGAGACAGATCGCATGCCTTTATTCAGGCTCAGTTGCTGAAATTCAGTGTGTCCTGTGCATTTCCAGCATACCTGAGCGCGGACACTAACAGCCCATCTCCCTTTGGTCTAATCAGACTATAAGAGCCCAATAGCTGCAGGTGGCAAGTAGCTACCATACTGAACAGCAGCAGTGATTATTCCTAGCATCCCTCACCTCCTCACCCTCTACCCCTACCTATTCCATCAGCTTCTAGAAGGATCGACAGTCCCATTTCCCAAGGTGCCAACATCCACCCAAAGTCTCTCTCTCGTACCCTTCTCAGGTGTCAGACAGATCGGTGGTGGCCCTGGTCCCCAAGCAGACCTCCTCCTACAACATCCCCGCCTCCGCCAGCATCTCCCGGACGTCCATCAGCAGATACGGTGAGGACCGCAGAGGCGGCCTGGGCGGCCAGGGGCGTCTTCTGTGACTCCAGGGGCTGCTCCCCACCCCTGCTGACAGCGGGAGGCCCGTGCCGCTGCTGCAGCTGGCCTGCAATCAGAGGCGTCCGGAACGGCCCGTCTCCTCGGGGCGTGGCACCAGATGACACCATGAATCTTCCCTTCGATAGCCCAGGTCTGATGGAGGCGTCTGAAGGGCCCAGAACCAAGGAGGCCCTTGGATGGGACGTTCACAGAATTCAGTCCCAGTGTATGCTTACTGTCCTGGCTGAATCATTAATAACGTTCCCCTTTAGCTCTCGGTGATATGGTGATAACTTCCCTGGTGGCGCAGATGGTAAAGAATGTGCTCACAGTGCAGGAGACCCAGGTTCAGTTCCCTGGGTGGGGAAGGTCCCCTGGAGAAGGAAATGGCAACCCACTCCAACATTCTTGCCTGGGGAATCCCATGGACAGAGGAGCCTGGGGGGGCTACAGACTACGGGGTCGCAAAGAGTCAGGCACGACCAAAGTGACTAACACTTTCGCTTCGCTTCCCCTTTGGTCTCAGCAGCATCGCGACGTGGGCATTTGGATGGCCGTCCCAGGCCTTCCAGCCCTGAGTGCCGGCCCCCAGTGCCCTCTGCCGATGAGGGCGAGGAGTTTCCGTTCCTCTAGTTCTGGGTGGTGCTAGGCTCCGAGCCGTCCAGCCAAAGGACCCTGCAGGCCCAAAGCCAGCAGCTGCAGGAGGGGCTCCGGCCGTTCTGTATTCTGGGCCCTAAGCAGGAAGGAGCCTTAACTCCCGAGGGGGAGCTTTTCCATTCACAGACCCTTCGCGTCCACACTTCGGTGAAAGCCCCGTGAGAATACTGGCTGACACTCCACCTATTGACTGGTCTTTGCTGGAAGCATTGGGGATGGAGGTGCTCCCGTATTCCCCAGCCTAGGGCCACTCCAGCTCACAGAATTTCCAGAGCCTCATTTTGGCAACAGGATTTCAGGCTGTCCTCACACCAGCCAAGGATCACTAAAATAGCTCACCAGACATGAAACCCCAAGGGCTCCCTTCCGATCGAAACGGGCTTGTTCTTAGTGCGGGCAGCAGGTGGGCAGGGATTCTAGGATTCTACCAGCAAGGATGAGGAAACGAGTCACTCACAGGCCTCTGCCACCCCTTCCCCGCAGACTCCTCCTTCCGGTACACGGGCAGCCCCGACAGCCTGCGGTCGCGGGCGCCCATGATCACCCCGGACCTGGAGAGCGGGGTCAAGGTGTGGCACCTGGTGAAGAACCACGACCACGGGGACCAGAAGGAGGGGGACCGGGGCAGCAAGATGGTGTCGGAGATCTACCTGACCCGGCTGCTGGCCACCAAGGTAAGAGCCCCTGCTTTGCCCCGGCCCAGGAAGGGCACCCCAGAGACGCGTCCTGCCCCAGCCCCCACCCGGCCTGGGAAGGGCACCCCAGAGACGCATCCTGCCCCAGCCCCCACCTGGCCCACAGCATAGGAAGGATCCCATGGGCTCTGCCCCTCCAGGGGACCCACCTGGACCAGGAGGGCCTCGTCCTAGGGCACACTTCCCTGGAGATCAGGCCACTACTGTTTTCTGCCCTGCGGCAAAAATCACAGCGGTCTGCCCGGCTCACTCAAAAGCTCCCCCGTTACTTCATAGAGGACCAGTGCTCTCGCCTCTGGGTCCCCATACCCCTCAAGAAGATAGGGGTTTTTCTTGGTAAATATGAGATGGACGGATATGCCGTCTTCTTCCGTCAATGCCTTCTCTACCACTTTCTGCCCACACTGGGAGGAGAAGCATGAAGGCCTGGTTCATCTGATAATCTAAGGGAAAAGCTTCCCCTTTCCCATTCCATCACGTGTGTGCGTACTAAGTCGCTTCAGTCAAGTCCAGCTCTTTGCAACTCCATGGGCTGCAGCCCGCCAGGCTCCTCTGTCCATGGGGTTCTCCAGGCAAGAATACTGGAGAGGGCTGCTGTTTCCTCCTCCAGGGAGTCTTCCTGACCCAGGGATCAAACCCATGGCTCTTGAGCCTCTTGCATTGGCAGGTGAGTTCTTTACCACTAGCCACCAGGGAAGCCATTTCATCTACCCCCACAGATGCCGACAGAAGCTGAGCTCTAAAGCAGCCTGCCAGCCTCCCCAGCAGAGAACGGTATACCTATAAGCATAGCAACCATAATAGCTTGCATTTGACAGGACTGTCCTCCACTGAACCAACAGAAATGCTGCTGAAATTCTAATACAGTGGCTTCTCAGACTTGTTCCCTGAAGTGTCACAGAAACACACCATCAGAGAATGTGTCTCAAATTTTGCTTCAAATAACATGCTGATAAGAGACCAGACTTCCCAAGTGGCTCAGTGGTAAAGAATCCATCTGCCAGATCAGGAGGTGCAGGAGATGTGGACTCTATCCCTGGGTCACGAAGTTCCCCAGGAGGAGGGCATGGCAACCCACTCCAGTATTTTTGCCTGGGAAATCCCACAGACAGAAGAGCCTGGCGGGTTAGAGTCCATGGGGTTGCAAAGAGTTAGACACAACTTAGCAACTGCATGCTCACAAAGAGACACCAAAAGGTTGGACATTTACTGACCTTCAGAGATGTTTCTTGAACCTGCAAACTGTGGGCCCCAGGCCCAACCTTGGCCCTGCCCCCCAGTATCCTCCAAGGCCCCATGATCAGGGCTGTGCCTGAGCATTCTTGAATCTGTACCCTTCGCCCAGCCCTCACTCCAGACCCCACTTATCCCAGGCTGCTAACACGGTGAGCCGTTTCACACCTTCCTGCCAGACCCTCTGCGGTCCTCCCCTGGTCCTGCTGGGAGGGTCCCTGTCCTCTGGCTGGTTCTTTAGATGCCCTCTCTTACCCTCTCACACCAGCCTGTGCCCCTCATTCCCTGTGGGAAGCCTGAGCTCAGAGCACTTGCTGTCTTGGATCAAACTCCCCCTGCCCACACCCACCTGGCATGGACACAAGCATAAGTGCACGCGTGGCTCTCGGTTGGAGGTGGTTCTTCCTGGAAACCTGAAGCCCATCAGTCCTTCCCACCTCCCCGACACCCCAGAAGGACCCTCATCCCCCCACCTCCACCATCCTGTCTGCACAGCCTGGCACTGCAGACGGATTTCTGAGGCAGGGTCAGCCCAAGCAAGGCACCATCCGGCCTGTGCGTCTGCTGCCTGCCCCCCTCCCCCACCTCACCCTCTCCCACCGCCCCTCCCCCAGGGCACCCTGCAGAAGTTCGTGGACGACTTGTTTGAGACCTTGTTCAGCACTGTGCACCGGGGCAGCGCGCTCCCCCTGGCCATCAAGTACATGTTCGATTTCCTGGATGAGCAGGCAGACAGACACAGCATCCATGACACAGATGTGCGGCACACTTGGAAGAGCAACTGGTAAACCCCCCGGGCAGCCCAGGGCAGATGCAGCCTGGCGAGGCAAGGACCAGGGGGTGGGGAGTGGGGTAGGACCCAGCAG
>SJYC01113331.1:0-21316 GCA_006408675.1 Madoqua kirkii
GTAGGGCCCAGCAGGGACCAGGGGGTGGGGGCATGGGGTAGGGCCCAGCAGGGACCAGGGAGATGGGGGGGTGGAACCTGTTTTCTGCCGTGGGTGGGTAATCCAAGGCTCCTAGGACAAACATACGCTCCACAGAGCTGATGTGTGCCCCAGGCACCAGGCAGGGCCCGCCCGGCATAGGGCCCAGCACCAGGACACACACACACTCGAGCTCCTGCCCTTTCAGGCCGAGACCCTTCCCCAGGCCCCGCCTCCTCCTCTCTGACTTTTGGTTCTCGGGAAAGGGAGCCGGGGGAACCCACACACAGAGCCACATCCCAGAGGACCGAGCAGCAGGCCCGGCAGCATGGGGCCTCCTGAGCACAGCAGCGTCTCGGGCACGTCCTGGCATGGGGAGAGCCCTGCATTAAAGTGGGGAGGCTGGCCAGTGCTGGGGGAGAGCTCGCACCTGCCGTGGCCTTGAGCTCACCAATGAGCGAAGGCCGTTGCACATGAGACCCCTTAAGGCAGGAAGCCGCAGGCAGGAGGTCCCACGGGCCTGACTCCATCCCCGGTGGGGCCCTCCCTGGCCAGACCCAGCAGAGGAAGAGACAGCTCCCCCAGGCCCTTCGCACAAGACATCTCTCTGCTGGGTTTTGAACCTGGATCTCAGACCACTCTGAAGACCGGCCCTCATGTCCCGCCAGGCCTGGCCAAGAGCCAGAGCACAGACCTTCCCGCAGGAAGGAGCAGAGAGAGGGCAGAGAGGAGGGCCAGGCCTGGGGTTGGGCAGGCGGCCCACACAGCTGTCTGAACTCAGCCCTCACCTCAGAAAACAGAGCCGGCACAGATGGGCCCCGGCTGTTATTTAGGAATCCAAAGTCCTAGCAACCAGCCAAACACTGGGGGAAAACCCGGCCTGGGACCCCACCTATTCCTCCCTTTCTGGGGTGTTGTGGCTGCCAAGCCCTCCAGAGGCTGCAGCTTTTGATCACAGCAGAGCGAAGCAAAGAGGCTCTGGTGGTCTCGGGGCATGGAGCCCCCAGGGCAGGTCCGCATTCCCAGGGCCCTTGCCGTGGCTCTTCATGACTTTGGAGCTCCCCTCCACCGCCACCCCCAGCCCGGCCTGGAAATCAAGAGATAGTTCTGGATTGTCCTCCTCCCTGTGCCTGCTGTCTCTGGGCAAGTCATAAAAACGCCCTCCCCTGGAGTTGTGGCAGGGAGAGCCCTCTTAGTCAGGCTTCAGATACCTAATGTCCAAGGAGAGAACACTGGAAGTTTTCAGAGCTGCTGGGGAAGGGAGAGTGGACCAGAGGAGCCCCTCTTCGCCCAGGCTGCCCCCTCCAGGTTAAATGAAGGATCCCCCATTTCACTGCAAAGATAGGCGGAAGTCCTAATGGAAGGCCTTGGATCTGGGCAAAGCTGATGGGCCGTAGAGACATTTGGGAAGGTCTGGGGTCCAGGAGATTCAAGAGACAAGGAACGAGAGAGGGGAGGTCAGGCCAGAGGACAAGCGGGGACAGAGCTCACTACAGAGAGGAACCCAAAGAGTTAAGGGCCAGCGGGCGGCTGGAGAGGAGGCCAAGTTGGAAAAGGCCACAGAAACAGCAGCTGTTCTGGTTTTGAAGGGGAATAAATGGGCTTATCCTCCTCACGGCCAAAGGAGCAGAGAAAACGCATTCTCCCCGATTATAAATTCCCCGAGTCGCAGAAAGAATTCTCCTAACGACTGATCAGTTGCTCTCAGGGTGGGAAAAACGCAGAGCCCCAGCGAGCCATTCCCAGCGTGCCAACAATGGCCTCCTCTTCTGCCTCTGCCCCTGCCCGGAGCTGAGAACGCCCTGGGGAGCGCCCTGAAAGAGCTGCCCCCAGGGGAGCCCATTCCTCCGCCCAGAGCGGCGGGGCCAGCCCTGGCTGGGCGGGGAACCCAGGTGGGGCCTTTGTGCCCACTCCGAGGCTGGGGCTGCCGCCCCGTCCTCCCAGACAATGGCCGCAGTCACCAGGAAGGGGCCTCTGGGAGCCTGGGGGCTTTGTCTGGGGCTCTGAGAAAGCGGTGCAGGCCCCTAGACTTAGGCTCCCCCAGGGGCACAGGAGTCTTTGGAAAAGACCCCCAGGAGGCAGTGAAGCCACCCACGCCCACCAAGGAGCAGCTGAAGCACGAGGTCCGCGCCCCGTGAGGGCACAATGGGGCTCCTTCTCTCCCAGCGCCAGTCGAAGCTCAGGCTAGATCCGCAGCCCTGGCTGGACCAGTTTTCTGTGATTCCATTCCCTTGCCCTTCGGAGAGAATTTTGCATTTGTGGGGTTGGGAGGAATGTTAGTGGACGGCACGGGGCCGGGGCCGGACGCAGCCCTCAGAGGCCCCTCTGCCCGCTCCTCCAGCCTCCCTCTGCGCTTCTGGGTGAACGTGATCAAGAACCCCCAGTTTGTATTTGACATCCACAAGGGCAGCATCACGGACGCCTGCCTCTCCGTGGTGGCCCAGACCTTCATGGACTCTTGCTCAACTTCAGAGCACCGGCTGGGCAAGGACTCCCCTTCCAACAAGCTGCTCTACGCCAAGGACATCCCCAGCTACAAGAGCTGGGTGGAGAGGTCAGTAGTATCCCGAGGACCAGCCCGGCCCCCAGTGCCTGCTTCATTCCCTCCTCTGGGCTTCCGTGACCAAGGGCTCAAAGCCCTGCTTGTGGTCCCTTCCAGACCTCATGTCACCTTTTTCTCCCTTGCCCAGAGTTCCTGCTGGGGGAGGAAAGGGGAGCTTTGCACCCCCTGAGTCAGACCTAGCATTCTGATCACCCCTCACTGAGCATATGCTAAGCACCCAGCACTTTGATGAAGATGTTGTATGTATCGTCTCACTAAAATACCCAGCAGAGCAGTGAAGCAGGTCTTATTATCATCCCCTTTGGACTGAGGAGGCCACTGAAGCAGAGATGCCAAGTGACTTACCAAGGGCACACAGCAAGCAGGGCGCTGAACTGGAATGTGAATGCTGAGAGTCTGCTCACAGCCCCGCAGACTCTGGCCTGAGCGAGGACGAGTGTCCGGGCCCCAGACTCAGCTTGAGAGCAGAGGCCAGAGCAAGCTTCATTAGAAGAGGGACAGGGACGCAGCAGGGGACACCGATGCTCTCTGGGGTCCTGGGGTCAGGGGACGGACACGGGAGTCTTTGCTGAGCCCCCCACCAAGGAGCCTGTCCTCTCTATGGCAGATACTATGCAGACATCGCCAAGCTCCCCGCCATCAGTGATCAGGACATGAACGCCTACCTCGCCGAGCAGTCCCGCCTGCATGCCTTGGAGTTCAACATGCTGAGCGCCCTCAATGAAATCTACTCGTACGTCAGCAAGTACAGTGAAGAGGTGAGGCAGAAACCCGCCCTGAGAGGGCCAGGCAGGTTAGCCAGAAAGCCAGGCTCCATCCTTAAACAACAGCAATGGGTGGTCATTCCGAAAACATTCACGGAGTCAAAAAGCCAGCCGCTCTTCCTTTGGAAGGCAACCTGTCCTCTCCTGATTCATCCTGTGCTTTCTTCCACCTTATTTTGTCCTGTCTTCATTATTAATGCAATAACGAAACACTTTTACCGAATATTGTCATTGTTGCCCAGTTCAAAGTAGATGATGAATTTCATCCCTTTTGAAACAGCAAATCAGACTATTCTTTGCAGTTGGGCAGAAGCTGTCAGCTGAAATATTTCAGACAGACAGGTGGACATGGCTAGACCCTGAGAGGACAACTTCAGGACAAGTCATGCGTCAGCATCGTACCTGAACACAGCAATAGCAGTGGCGGTCATGGTCATAGCTAACACTCACACGGCACTCCTGTATGCCTAATGTTTTAAACGCTTTAGATAAATACATGCATACACACACGTGCGTATATCGTGCCCCTGTTCAGGTGACCATTCGCGTTATTTAGAGTTGTGCTCATTGGGCAGGATGGAAAGGCAGACTGAAGGATGAAGGATGTGGGGAAAGCCATCTCGCATGCTGGATGCTGAGCCTGCCCACCTTTGTTTTCATCCCTCAGCTCATCGGCGCGCTGGAGCAGGACGAGCAGGCGCGGCGCCAGCGGCTGGCGTACAAGGTGGAGCAGCTCATCAACGCCATGTCCATTGAGAGCTGAGAGACGGAGCCTCCCATTCCTGGGAAGAGGGACCCACGAAAGCTGTCGCACTGGGCATCTCAGAAAGAAGGACAAGTGAAGGGGGTCAGGCCCCAGAGCTTGCTGTCTCCTGAGACCCTAACCCTGGGGAGAGGGGAGGGCCCCTCTCCCCACGCCAGCCAAGTTTCGTCCCAGCTGGGCCCTGCAGGGAGAGACCAGGGGCGTCACAGCCACCCACGGCAAGAGGGACGCAGGGGCCCGGAGAAGCTGGTTCTTCAAGCTGAGAGGCACAGCTGGGCACGGTTCTGCCTCTGTGACTGCTGCTTTGCATGAAAACTCATTTGATGTATATTGGGGAAATAATGAAAACTTTATTTAATTTTTTTTAAGAAAAAGGAAAACCAGAAATAAAACAAAAAGCCTCCCTGTTCATCCCGTCCAACTTTCGTTTAATTCTGCTTTCTGTCCCCTCTTCCTTCTTTTGCCCCCGTCCCTCCTTCCTCGTACAACTCCTGGTTCCCAACAACTGGAAAAAAAGCCTACAAAGAGATGCTGAGAGAAATTGATTGTTTCCTTGCCTTTGAAACCTTTGTCTAAGAAGTAAGGAGGAGAAGAATGAGCACAAGTTGGCACCAAACGCTCAAAGGAAGACCGGCCGATGAAACCAGAAGAGGCCCCCAGGCTCCACCCCGCTGACAACAAGCTGAGCTTTATGCTGCACATCCGGACGTCCTCTTCTCCAGCGGACATGTGTGTCTCCAGAACACCGATGCTTTTTGCTTCTGTTTGGTTGTTTTCTTTAAACCCAAACCTCAACAAGTGAGGAGCCGATTTTGGTACTTTTCCTTCGGGTTTCCCTACAGTGACTACCAGACGTGAGAGCTGGGCCTCTCCCAGAGGGGACGCCCGGTCTCCCGAAGGACGCTGGGCAGCTCTGCCTTATATCCATCCCCGTCGTAAACCAGGCTCCCCAGGGGCAGGGCCCTGGAGGAGCATGGGCCAGGCCTCTGGGAGGTTCCGTTCGGGAGCCGACAGGGGGACGTGGGTATTCAGACTCTGCTCCAGTCCGCCCGTGGTTTCTTACAATTAAAAAGAAAACAAAAAGCAAACACTGTTTACAGCAAGCAATACTTGAAGAGCATAGGTTCAAGAAGCTGCAGTATTTATTGTTGTGCTTTCTGTGTTTTATTCTCTCGTGCCTAGAGGGGGAGACGACCCTTCGCTCGTACGCGGAAGCTCCTGATGGTCTGAGCACTAGAGAGGCCGCAGGGGAGAGGACAGTGGCGTCCCCAGGCGGCACTTCGGCCTCTCTCGCTCGCTCG
This sequence comes from Madoqua kirkii, assembly GCA_006408675.1. Classification (NCBI taxonomy): domain Eukaryota; kingdom Metazoa; phylum Chordata; class Mammalia; order Artiodactyla; family Bovidae; genus Madoqua; species Madoqua kirkii. Next base: position 5,410 of record SJYC01113331.1, read on the forward strand.
CTCTCTCTGCCTCTCGCGTTCTCCTGAGCTCAAAGGACAAATGGGTGGCTTCTCATTGGGCTTCTGTCTTTCCTGCTGACACCTAAATCCATGGATGCCCAGCCGTCCTGAGTGTAGTCTCCAGACACAGAGACCAAAGTGCCACGCCCTGATCCGAAGGCCCCGTGGAAGGCAGTGGGGGCATCTCGGGGAAGGACCCCCACAACACCGGTGCAGGGCCCTGGTGATTGGACAGCTACCAGCTACAGAGAGGGTGGAAAGGATGAGAGAAAGGCGAGGGATGGGAGAGGCCCCATCTGCCTTGCTCTGCAAGGGGCCTCGGTGCTGGGAAGTGGGACCGGGAGAGGCCAGACCAGGGTCACTTCCTCTGTAATTAACTCTGGGCCCCGGCTCCTCTGGGCCCGGATTTGCCTCCAAACCCTTCCAGTTTCCAGAGACTGCTGACCACACTGGATTGCCAGGAAGCGACGGGGCAGGGGGAGCGCAGAGGGCTGGCTTCGACGGCTGGCGTGCGGCTTTGGATCGCTGTGCTCACCACACGGCAGACATCACCGGGTCGCCTCTGGTCCGGTTTCTTGCCTGAATGCAGCTGACAAGTGAGACGAGAAAAGCATTCAGCGAAATACTCAGGAAACGCGCTGTTTTCATTATAATTCACAACCAGCCATGCCAAGACCACTTCCTTCTGATAATCCACTTCTGCTACAAGTTTCTCTGGGCCCTGCAAATAGCCTGAAAGAAATCTTAATGACTGGCCTTCTGCACTAAGCCAAAGTGTTTGCCCTTCGTAGCACCCAAAGCTAATCAGCTCAGAGCCCACTATATATGGAGATGCAAGGCAAGGAGATACCGGCCAGGGGAGTGTGAGCAGGGGACCCTGTGCTGCCCACAGGTGAGCGCAGCTCCTCCCCTGATTTTGCTTCTGAGCTCCGAATGAAGGTGGTCTGGTCACACCGCTGCTTAGATTGCACCTCGGGCTTTGCTCCACCAAGAAGTAGAAGCTAGACATCTCAGCTGCGTCATGACCTCTGTGCATCTACCCCCTGTTTCCCAGCAGCTACTCTTGGTGACCACTCACCACCCCTGGGGCTGAGTCCCTGATGGTCTGCGGGGGGGGGAGTGGAAGAATGGTAGGGAGTGGACACGAGAGGCTCCACCGCCTTTCTCAGGATTCCTCGGGAGGACTGGGGAAGCGGGGCTGGTGAAGGAGGTGGCAGGGGGCATCTTAAAGAAGGAAGGAAGATCAAGGAAAACTACACAGGACTCAAGTCAGGCCATGAGGGTAAAAGATTGGAGAGCCTTGCTTGGCTTTGGGTCACCAAGAGTCCATGCCCTGCAGGATGGGAGGAGAGGGCCTCCCTCCTACCGTCATCCAACGTGGAGATACCCTAACCTCACGTAAGGAATAAGTGTTCATTTCCCTGCCTCTTTCCCCACACAAAGCCATCCATCTTGGAGGGAAGCCAAGAGAGACTGCTCTCTCTGAAAGTTTGATCCAGATCCATCTTGTTTCACTGAAGTGCGCAAGAGGCAGTTCACCAGAAAAGGGCAAGCACCCCAGAAAAGGCCTTTGGCAAGACAGAGGGTGTCCAGGCCCGAGGTGGGCGAGCTGGCTGAGCCCCTCCAGCTGGCCTGCTGCCGCCTCCCAACCTCCTCAGGGGTTCCGGGCTTCCGGGCCTGCCCCCGACTCCCGTCACCTGCTCCAGCCCAGCTCACACCTGTCTCTGATCCACTTCTGGCAGAGTGCTCCCCATCCTTGAAAAGTTCAGTCATTGAAAGCAAGGAGCCCCTAGGAGCCTCACTCCTGGGATGGAGCTGTTTCCTGCATGCATTCATTCATTCAGGGAGCATTCCTGAGCTAACACTGTTCCCAGGCCCTGCTCCAGGTGCTGAGGAATGAACGAGATTGAGAAGGACGACCTTCTAGCGCACGGACATTCTTCCACTTGCTGGTTCCTGTCACCACCATAGCCCTCCTCTCAGACCTGCAGAGGGCACGCGTTTTGGAGGAAAGGGGAGCGGAAAGGCGGAAGAAAGCCGACTGACCCAGCTGCCTTACCTGCTTCCAGGGACAGTCCTCCAGCCACAAGGGCCTTTCTTGTCCCCACCGCTGCCGTCTCCTCTGGTGGCCCTCCACCTGCCTCTTGAGCTCCTGACCTTCCTCCTAAAGGTGGTTTACTCCTGTTATTTATTATCAGTTCCGGGGACCGGGACGACTCGTGCTTCGTCTTCGCTTCCTGCCCCACCCGATCTGACGCTACCAGACCCGTCGTGTCTATTCCTTACAAAGATCTTCGGAGACCGACTAGGCGGAGGTCCGCGTAGGGTCAACGGCGTGGACGGTGGTATGTCAAGTCAAGTCAGTGAGTCAGCACAGGCTGAGAGCTTTGGGGTGCCTGGCGTCGTGTGGTCCGGAGGGATAGGTAGTGGTTGAGGGCCTCAAACGACAAACTCATGTCCATCGAGTCGGTGATGCCATCCAGCCATCTCATTCTCTGTCGTCCCCTTCTCCTCCCGCCTTCATCTATCAACCCACGGCAAATACTGAGCCGGCAGCCCCAGAGTGGGGCCCGCTGCTCCTTGCCTTGCTGTGTCCTGACTCAGGCTCCCGGGGCCTGGCCATGGACAGGAAAGAACTGAGGCTCGGGGGTGGGGACTCTGTGAGTGGGAGGCGATGGAAGCAGACCCTGTGGGTTCAGGGCCTTCTGGTGCCTCGTCTCAGGAAGAAGCTTTGAGAAGGTGGCAGCATCCTCTTCGTTACCCCACCTCTCTTCCCCCTCCTCTCCCCTTTCTGCCAGTTTCCCCAAGAGTGAAGGTGTAGCCTCTGGGGCTCACGATGCCACGGATGAGAGATGAAGTTTCACCCCTGGTATTAGGGAGGTCCTGGGAGACCGGGCCTCAGCCCTGTCAGCAAACTGGAAAGTCTCGTGGACGTGCTAACTACATTCCCCTCTGTGCGTTGTGCCGCGGCCTCAGGGTAGAGGGGAGGCCCGCCCGGATTTCGGTACAGCCTGACTCTGTCCTCCTGTGCTCTCCGTGTCGGCATCACGGCAGGAGAATGTGCTGGAACGTGGTTCCCCCTGCAGAGCAGATGTTGACAGGTGTATCAGGGAGGGGGGACAAGCTCTTTAGGCCATGAGACTAGGGACCTGAGCCTGCCTGCCTCTCCCCTCAACTGCTCCTTCCCAAACCCGCTCTTCTTGACACACTGGAATCTGTATTATATATATATATTTTTAAGAAAATAGAATAATAGCTGTTTGGTTTAGTTGTTTTTACAGGTGTTGTGGAATTAAAGCTGTAAGAAAATTACGTATTTAAAATGTTCCAATAAAATGGGTTTTTTTGTTACTCTAATATATTATTGTGTACCTATTGTAAATATGAAACACTCCTATTTTGCAAGCCAAGGACACAATTTGTACTGTTATATATAAATAAAGTTTACTGGATAAAAAAAACTTTATATCGTCAAAGAAACGTGGTTGTTCGGTAGCATATATGCAGAATAAAGTTCCATGGACATATTTAAGAAGAGGGTACTTATGGGAAGATGGGCAAAGTTGTTTTGAGGGACTCCTAGAATTCTCTCTAGAGCTGGAGCTTATGAATGTCCAGTTATCAATGTCAACACACACACACACACACTCGAGCTGGAGCTTATGAATGTCCAGTTATCAATGTCAACACACACACACACAAACACTCTGGAGCTGGAGCTTATGAATGTCCAGTTATCAATGTCAACACACACACACACACTGGAGCTGGAGTTTATTAATGTCCAGTTATCAGTGTCAACACACACACACACACACACACACACACACACACACTCTGGATTGCACCCACAGGTGAACACTGCCCCCTAGCCCCAAGATCCAGAACATTGCTTCTCTCCAACAAGAGGCTGACAGAGGGATCTGAGATTGAGGTACTTTCCTACGGGTGAAAGAGGGCTCCAAAGGAGGAAATCCACCCACAGCGCTTCCTGAAAATTGCATTCATTTGTTTCTATTGAGCATTTTGAGCACCTACCATAGCCTGGCATTGTGGTGCGTGCTGGGGGATAAAACACTAAATGAGGAAGACATAGCCTTTGCCCTCATCAGCCTAAGAATCATAAGGATCCTGAAAAAAGAGTGTCTCAACGGGGCCATGGAGGAATTGTACGGGCTGTTTGTTTCATTCTCAGTAGCAGAATTAAGGGTGAATCAGGGGAAAGAGGAGAGACAGCATGTGCTTTTAGATCCAGCCCAAGGGGGGGGGCCTGGGCTTAAAGCAGTTCAGGCTGACGTGGGGTCCGGAGGCAAAGAGGCCTCCAGGTAGGGAGCTGAGGTTCGGCCTGAGGGTGCCATGTCCCACCCACCTCTCTTTCCCCGTTTTGCTTTCTCGTGTTCCAGAGTGTGGGGGTGATTCTTCCACTCTCAGCTGCTAAAAGGAGCAGATGAGGACAACTCGTCAATTTGACATCTCAGCTGAGCATGCCAGGAAACCACCGCTCTCCCTGCTGCGAGATCAGAACTGTGTCTGGGCCCACAGCCTTGCCCCCAGCACCAAGAGGGGAGGATCCTTAAGGATAAGACACAGCCCTCGCCTTCAGAGAGTCTCTAGTCTGATGGTGGACACAGCCCCTGCCTTCAGGGTGACTCCAGCTAGACAGGGGAAACAGAGGCCCTGATGTCGGGGACAGGCCGGTTTTATATGGACAAACCACGCATGTATGAATGGGGCCCAGGAAATTTTTATTTCAAAAACTTTTTTGAAATGATTTCAAAATAATTTGAAAAACACAATTATATCAACAAGTGCATGTTGATAAATCTAAGGCATGCCAGAGTTATGGGATGATTGTAGATTCAAGAGACAATTCCTATGAAGAGCTTTCAGTGCCTATTCCGCAGCCTCTGAGTTTAGGGTGTTGTGTGCACACACACGCACGCACACACTCGCTCCTGGCGAGAGTGCAGGGATGCCAGTGCTGGTCCTCAGGGTGAGCAAGTGCAAGCACAGCACCCTGGAGAGACAGGAGACCACGTCGCCCGGGCCTGTGTGTCGCTAGTGCATCGTCTTCAATTGCACGCAGGGTTTTGCGTGAGTGCAGCAGGCTGTTTGGCTAACGTTAAACCATCCTCCGCTTCTCCTCTAAACACAGACCTTGAGCGCTGAAGGCACTCTGTTCCACCGCACTGACAAAGCTGTAATTCTTCCTCAGCAGAAGCGCTGGTGTGGCGCCGGCCAGCTCCTGGAGGCTCGGCGGTGTGGGGCAGTTAGACGAGACTGGCCTCCGCCACTGCTGCCTGGGGACCCCGGGGTCAGCTGGGCTGGGGCGCAGGCCCATATGGGCTGGATGGAGGAGGCCATTTCTCTGCATGGACTCTCGTACCCCAGACTTTCTCCAATCTTCTTTCCAGCCCCCTCCGCAACATGTCTCCCCTCAGCAACTTGAACTTGAGGCACCGCTGTTATTAAATGCTGCAGGAACTACTATCCTCAGGGAAGGAGGAAATCGTGGAGAAGGGAATCCACCAGGCATTTGTCTGTCCCGCTCAGGGTCGTCTTCCCAGGACAGAGCACAGGGCGCACCGGATGGACCTAAAGCAGGTGCCCGATCAGAAGTTTCTGGATAAATGAACGATGACATGGTAGGGTGCGGTGAACCACCTCCTTACTGCAGACACTGAAACATCCTCTTTTCCAGGGTCTTGTGTGATAGGCAGATTCCATTTTTATAGTCTGAGGAGCAGAGAGGTTAAAGGATTTGTTTAAGGTCACACAGCTACTCTGCTCTTTCCACTGCGCAACACTGCCTTCCATTCGCTCTAGAACCATTTAATACTTGGAAGTCTCCCCAGGCCTTGAGCCTTGGCCTCGTAACAGGCAAGGGCTGTGAGTGCAATCTTCAGCATCCATTACTAACCGCAACTGCCCGGTACGATCACTGTCGTTCCATCGCTTGTAGTGAGAACGTCGCTAAACCTGGCTCTGCTAGACAAACAGAGGGGAACAAAACCAAGTCTTAAAGTTGCAACCTTTCTCAGATTTACAATCTAATACCGACACTCGTCATTATTCTAAGAGAGAAAGACTCACCCTTTTCTTAGTGGGAGTTGGGTTCATTTTTACTACAAGTGCAAAATAGTGTAGTCAGCTGCAACCCTAGGATTCTCAGAAAGCTGGGTCTTTCGGTTTGAGGGGAAACCTTCACGATTTTAGGGAAGCGGGCATTGCTGGTGGTCTGCGCTTGATCAGGGCAATGCCGCGTGTTGTCAAACCCCCTGGTCAGTGAGTGTTGGCTGCCAGGAGCTGGGAGCCAAGTCCGTGGTCCACTGGAGAACATGGGTAGGATTTTCTGCATCCCATTATAATATTTACCTTATTCCTGGCTTTGCTTTATGCCTCTACTTCTTTTATTCTTCACTCCCCTCATCTTTTCTAATAGCAAGTTTTCAAGTATCCCTGGCTAAGAGCACGGGCCTTGGATTCAGATTGCCTTGGGTTAAATTCCATTCCCAAAATGCATGGCCTGGAACAAGTCACATAACTTTCCTGTATATCAGTTTTCAAATCTATAAAATGGGGATTATCTGTATTAAATAAGAGTTTGCAAAGGTTAAATAAGATAACACATATAATGAACTCCATAAATATTGTAATAGGTAAATGAGAGAGAAAGAAAGAATTAACCATCCACCCTCCTTTTACAGGCAGTCCAGCAGGACCTACCGGAGACTCTGAGAGTCTCTTTCTGGCTGTGGGAAGAAGCAGAATTAATGCCCATAGATTTCAGCAATAAAAGTTGGTGCTTGAGAGTAAAGCCCTTAGGAACCTAGGCATGGACGCTGACCAAGGAAAACAGGAGATGAACTAAGGCTTTACCCAGAGGCAGAACCGCTTAGGAGCCAGCCGGCAAACAAGCTCCAGGTGAACGCAGAGGGGAAGAGCGGAATGGATCAAACCAAGTCTGCACGTGCTAAATCCACAGCCGGAGCGCGCGTGCCCACAAAGTCAGGAGATGGCTTCCAGAAAGACTCAGTGGGACCAGGGTCCAAAAGTGTCGGGGACCTCATAGGAAAGACACTCCACCTAGAGGGCCGGGGGGTGGAACAACTCTCAGGCCCAAGGCAGGGGTAACAGAAAGGGCAAGTAGGCTGGAAGCAGAGGGCGTTTACCCCCAGGGAACGAAATTCCAGAAGAAACGGAGGAGGAAAGAGAACATATCGCTCAGCAGACCTGGGAGGAGGGTCCCTCCTGTTTCCCCTCTGGATACCTGAGCACCTCCATCCTCAGCTGGTTTCAGGTGAATGTGTTATTCAAGGTTTTCCAGAGAACCAGAACTACACCGACAGGAAGTGTGTGTGTCTAACTGAGTGTGTATGTGTGTGGATAGGGAGGCAGACAGATAGAAATTTTAAGGAATCAGCTCACACGATTGTGGAAGCTGCCAAGCCTGAAATCTGCAGGGCAAGCTGGCAGGCTAGCAACTTCTGCAAGAGCTAATGCACCGTCTCAGGTCCAAGGGCAGAGGAAGAATTTCTTCTTCTTTGAGAAAACGCAGTGTTGCTCTTACAACTGTTAGACGAGGCCCCCACCCCCACACCGTGGAAGCAGCCTGCTTTCTCAAAGGCTGCGATTGTAAGTGTTATTGCTGCTGCTGTTGTTTAGTCACCAGTTGCGTCTGACTCTCTGCAGCCCCATGGACTGCAGCATGCCAGGCCTCCCTGTCCCTCACCATCTCCCAACGTTCACCCAAGCTCATGTTCATTGCATTGGGGATGACATCCAGCTGCATATTAACCACAACTAAAACATAAATTTGCAGCAATGCCCAGAATGGTGTTTGCCCAAACTGGACACATCAGCAATAAAAGTTGGTGCTTGAGAGTAAAGCCCTTAGGAACCTAGGCATGGACGCTGACCAAGGAAAACAGGAGATGAACTAAGGCTTTACCCAGAGGCAGAACCGCTTAGGAGCCAGCCGGCAAACAAGCTCCAGGTGAACGCAGAGGGGAAGAGCGGAATGGATCAAACCAAGTCTGCGCGTGCTAAATCCACAGCCGGAGCGCGCGTGCCCACAAAGTCAGGAGATGGCTTCCAGAAAGACTCAGTGGGACCAGGGTCCAAAAGTGTCGGGGACCTCATAGGAAAGACACTCCACCTAGAGGGCCGGGGGGTGGAACAACTCTCAGGCCCAAGGCAGGGGTAACAGAGAAGGGCAAGTAGGCTGGAAGCAGAGGGCGTTTACCCCCAGGGAACGAAATTCCAGAAGAAACGGAGGAGGAAAGAGAACATATCGCTCAGCAGACCTGGGAGGAGGGTCCCTCCTGTTTCCCCTCTGGATACCTGAGCACCTCCATCCTCAGCTGGTTTCAGGTGAATGTGTTATTCAAGGTTTTCCAGAGAACCAGAACTACACCGACAGGAAGTGTGTGTGTCTAACTGAGTGTGTATGTGTGTGGATAGGGAGGCAGACAGATAGAAATTTTAAGGAATCAGCTCACACGATTGTGGAAGCTGCCAAGCCTGAAATCTGCAGGGCAAGCTGGCAGGCTAGCAACTTCTGCAAGAGCTAATGCACCGTCTCAGGTCCAAGGGCAGAGGAAGAATTTCTTCTTCTTTGAGAAAACGCAGTGTTGCTCTTACAACTGTTAGACGAGGCCCCCACCCCCACACCGTGGAAGCAGCCTGCTTTCTCAAAGGCTGCGATTCTAAGTGTTATTGCTGCTGCTGTTGTTTAGTCACCAGTTGCGTCTGACTCTCTGCAGCCCCATGGACTGCAGCATGCCAAGCCTCCCTGTCCCTCACCATCTCCCAACGTTCACCCAAGCTCATGTTCATTGCATTGGGGATGACATCCAGCTGCATATTAACCACAACTAAAACATAAATTTGCAGCAATGCCCAGAATGGTGTTTGCCCAAACTGGACACCACAGCCTAACTAAACTGACACAAAAAAATTCACCATCACAGTGAAGGAAAAACAGGTCACCTGCCATCAAACACTGAAGCTAAACTCAGTGCAAATGATCTGTAAATCCATCCACTTCGGTGAGTTTCTGTTGTTGGTTTTTTGTCTTTTTTTTTTTTACTGTGGTAAAATACACATAACGTAAAATTTACCATCTTAACCATTTTTAAGTGTGCCATTTAGTGCTGTTCAATACATTCACATTGTTATGCAACCATCCACATAACACTCTTCATCTTGTAAAACTGAACCTCTACACCCATTCAGCAATAACTTCCCATTTTCCCCTCTCCAACACATCCCCTGACAAACACCAAGAAGCCCCTAGGGTCATAAGCTTGCACTAAGTCCCTGCCCTCTGTACATACCACCCGTTACTACTGCCCATTGGATCATTTAATGAGACACTCATATCAGCCCCACTTAAGAAAAAAATGATAGCTTCAGATTCAAGGAACTATGGAAACAGCAAGGGCCAAGTATGGAGCCAACATAAGAATTAAGAAATCAGAGAGGGTAAACTTGGAGTAGCAGAGAGCAGAAGTACAAGGAGCCTGAGCAATTCCAAACACGAGCGTGGAGAAGGCAGCTGCTGGAGGAGGGAGCACTCCCCCAGACCCAGCCACAGCTCTTTTCTCTAAGTTCCCCATGTCAGGACGTGATCCTCAGAGCCTGGGGGCAGAGTTTCTGAAGCATTCCCAAAGAACATAGCAAAGGCCACCCGCGTCTTGAGGTCCTCTTTCCCTACCTACAGAGAAACAGCCTAGACTTCAGATGTTAGGGAGGCTGGAGGCCAGCCCCTGCCACCCGCCCAGCCTGGGCGCTCCCTGTTCCTATACTCCCACTGCCCTTTCTCTCCTCCTCCTGTGCTCCACTGCAGTGAATAAAAGCTGTCTTTTATCAGAGACACACAAAAAACAGTCAGGGGGACATTGGGCAAAGCACATAACTCTGAGAGCCTCAGTCTAAAACACTAGCTTTGAGGAACCTTCCTCTGGTGGTCTCTGATCTTGGTCTTCAGAAAATTCTGAACTTGGAAACGTGTGATGTGATCCTCCCTTTCCTCTGTGCTCCGTCCCACCCCCACCCCTAAGTTACCCACCTCTCCTTTCAAGGCCCCTTCCCCTAGACCTTGTAGGGAAGAAAGGACAGGGGCTCTACATACTTCAGATGGCCCTACGTCCCTCCCCCTCGCCCTCGAGCTGGTCTTATCACTTTCTGAGTCTCTTCCGTCTCTGCATCAGTGACATCGCTGGCTTTTTACCATTCTGTAACACTAAATGGACAAAACCTGCTCCCACACAGTCATGGTTTTGCTGAAGGAGGCTCCATCGGAACCAGGACTCCCTGGCTGCAGCTTCTCTGAGCAGCCCAGATTCCCGAGGGGCACAAAGCCCCACCCAGCCCCCCTCAGCTCAGCCCCCGTGCCTATGTCTTTGTTCACGTTGAGCCTTCTGGGAACTGAGACAGAAATACAGCAAGATGGTGAGATGCATATGACAAGCCAAACAGGGCACAGACTCTGCCAATGCAGAATAGCAGCACTATGGTGCTCTGGCTTGTTCCAAGGGCAACGAGAAAGACAGCTCACACAGATGGGGAAGATAGGAGACAGGGGGCCGGGATCCAGGAAAGAAGCGAGGTGGCCGCCAGCTCAGGTGGAGACCTCGCAGCCTGTCGCCATCTTTCGACAGAGCCTGGTTAAACCACCCCGCGGGCATCCAGAAGGAAAGGCAGGAATACAGGAGGCGCGCGTCAGCAGCTCAGATGGAGAAACACTCCCCTCTGAGGGGTCAAAGCCGGGCTGGCGTGAAGAATAACGAAGGGGCTGGCTGCGCCTTTCTTCAAGGGAGTGCCAAACCCTCCCTCTCTGACGCGATTCCCACAACCGTGAGGCTGGTGGCGGTGCCATCTGCAAAGTCGTGGCTGACTTCCTGACCTTGGGCCGGTCATTCGACCTCTAAGGCTCACTTTTTTCTCCTCTGTGAAGCAAGAGGGCTAGATGAAGTAAACTCTCATATCCCTCCATCTCCGGAGTGTTACGGATTCTATGACTATCAGAACAAACAGAGAAAAGTCTGAGAACCAGAGAAAGAAAGTATCTTACGAGAACACAGACAGTAAATAAGACAGAAAGCCAAGCTCAGGACCCAGGTGTCTAGATTGCCACCCCAGGGCTCTGCCTGAGCCGGAGGAAGAGCTTCAGCATAACAGTTTGCACCGTTACATTTTCTGTGCCTCTCGCTCCCCAAAGTAAAATGCCCTCACCAAGCAAATGTATTTTTTCTCTTCCCACGACCAGTTTCTCTGTTATCAGTCTGTCCGTGCATGGCCCTTCCCAGATAGCTTTCAAAATGCATTTTCTTTAATTATGGATTATTGACAAGATGGAATGCTATAGACCATGAAAAACTAAACGTGGGAACTATGTCAATATGCGGCTATGTGAATAAGGACTAACTTCTCATGGAAAGGAGGACGGTACCACAGGGACAAGCACACACTGATTAAACGGGTGGGAAAGGGACCAGGTGCTCGTTGTTTATTGACCAAGATTAGAGGCAAATTTAGATTGTCTTCTTTTTAAATTCTTTTTATTGACGTATAGTTGATTTGCAACGTTGTGTTAGCTTCTGATGTACAGCAACATGATTCAGTTGCATGTATTTTTTCATTTTCTTTTCTGTTAGAATTTATGTAGGATATTGACCTTGTTTATTTTATATATGGTGTTTGTATTGGTTAATCCCAAACTCCTTCTTTATCCCTCCCTTCCTCCCTCTCCCCTTTGGTAACCAGAAGTTTGTTTTCTAAGTCTGTGAGTCTCTTTCTGTTTTGCAGATAAATTCATTTGTATCATATTTTAGATTCTATATGTAAGTAATATCATATGATACCTGTCTTTCTCTGACTTACTCAGTTTGATAATCTCTAGGTCTATCCACGCTGCTGCAAATGGCAATATTTCATTCTTTTTATGACTGAGTAGTATCCTGTATTGCAGAGAAGGCAATGGCACCCCACTCTAGTACTCTTGCCTGGAAAATCCCATGGGCAGAGGAGCCTGGTCGGCTGCAGCCCATGGGGTCACTAAGAGTCGGACACGACTAAGCGACTTCACTTTGACTTTTCACTTTCATGCATTGGAGAAGGAAATGGCAACCCACTCCAGTGTTCTTGCCTGGAGAATCCCCTGGACAGAGGAGCCTGGTGGGCTGCAGTCCATGGGGTCGCTCAGAGCCGGACACGACTGAAGCCACTTAGCCTGCACACTGTCTGAGCAGGACTTCTAATCCGTAAATTGTGGTTTCGGCTCAGGGGGTTCCGGGGGAATTTAGACAAATAACGTCCTTAGCCCAGGCGTGCTTGCCAGTCACTTGAGAAGTGGGGAGGTTTCTTGTCTAATCTAGTATCTCACACCACCTCCCTGCAATATTCCAGCCCCTCCTCTCCCGCAGTCTTCCCCAGTCTGGAGTCTGGAGCTGCCCCATTCGGCTGTCCTGAGATGCTGAGAGCAGGGAGGGGCCTAGGTCGGCCCTTCGTCTCCAGCTACCTCGGTGCTTTCTTAACCGGAAACTGAAGCCTGGCATCCGGCTGCTCCTTCAGAGTCCTCTGAGTCACTGAAAAGCTCTGACCAGAGGTTCTGGCCAAAGGGATGACTCTGTTCGGGAAACGAATCCCAGCTTGGGAGAAGCAGGCAGCGACTCCAAAGAGCCATCTGGAAGGGATGGTGTTTCCAACCAGTACTGGGAAAGACAGGCGATGATCAGAGCAGTGTGGCGTTAGCACGAGAATACGCAGACGAGCGGGACTAGACAGCCTTGAAACAGACCCTAATATATGTTTAAGGACTTGATAAATGATAAAAGAAATGTCATTAATTATTGGAGAAGGTGTGAATTATGCAAAAACTGGAATCAAGGAAAACTGGTTATTTGAAAATGAATCAATTTTGATCCTCAGCTCACAGCCTACACTAAAATTTCACTTAACTCAAAGGGTTAAACCTGTCAAAACAAAGGAAGCGGAGGGGGAGGGAAATCAGAACATGTCATTTTTCCACATGGTAAGACTGAACAGTATAAAGATGCAAATGGCTCATGAATTAAGATATATGTTGAATCCAATCCCTTTCAAAGTCCCAAATGGGACTGGGTTTTTTTTTCTGGAACTAACCAGCATGAGTCTAAAATTCATCTGGAAAATGAGCAGGAATAGCCAATTCTTTTTGTAAAACAGGGTAATTGTGGGAGATTTGTTCCACCAGATAACCAAATGCTCCATTTCATATACAAATATGTCATATTTTAAAATACGTGACTGTATAAAGATACAATAATTAAAACAGTATGATTATAATAGAAGAACTAACTGAACAGGATAAGACAGCTCAGAATATCCTACTGTATACTAAAAAATTTTGTGTGTGATAAAGGTGGCATTCAAATCAATGGGGAAAGAAAATATTATTTAATACATGATGCTGGCATAAATGTTAACTATTTAGAGGGAAAATCTATTTAAATCCTCACACACGAGAGGACAAAGTAAATTCCAGATGAATTAAAGAGTTAAATGTAAAACAAAAAACCATAAAATACTTGTAATAAAATACAGATTACTATTTCTATCTCACTGTGGAGATGGAATTTCTAAGTATAAAAGCAATTGGAAAAATCACAAAGAAAAAATAGATCTATTTGGCTGCATAAAATTTCAAACCATGTCTATAAAAAAACATAGAAAGTAAAAATAAACAGCAAAATCAACCTGAGAAAAATGTCTGCAACAAAAACATCAAAAAAATTAATGTTCTTAAAATATAAAATAGCATTTATACATAACGGAAACCACTAAACACAAAAGAAAAACGTGCAAAGAACAAGAATAGGCTATCTGCAGAAGAAATACAAATATTAATAACCGTTTAAATATACAAAGGGCCGTTAAACCTCACTAGCAATCAATACATAAGAAGAAAACACACTCATGAAATGCATTTTTTGCCCTATCAAATTAGCAAATTCTTATAAAAGTCAATGAGGAGTATTGATGAAGGTACGATGCAATGATGGGCTTCTCACACACTGCTAGCATGATAGATATGTGTACAATATTTCCAGAATACAACATGGTGATAAGCCTCCAGAGCCTTTAAAATATTCATGCTCTTTGTTGCCATAATTCCACTTTGATTTTGAACAAGTGAAAATATGGATAAACATAAACGTTCATCTCTTTTATTTATAATGATAGGTAGAAATAAATATGCCCCAAGTTTCTGAACATCCACCAAGTTTTGGAAAGTTCAGTACATTATCATTCAGCCACAAGATGGAATATTATCCTATCACCTGAAATTATGCCCTCATAGAATCTTTCATGATTTGGCAAACTGTCCACAGTGTGTTATATGACGATCTGAATGAGACAGCGGGAGTGGGAGTGAAGCTCGCCTCTTACTTATTCTGATTCCCATGCGTGCTGAGTCACTCAGTCGTGTCTGACTCTTTGTGGCCCCAAGAACAGAAGCCCACCAGGCTCCTCTGTCCATGGGATTCTCCAGGCAAGAATGCTGGAAGTGGGTTGAAATGACACGGGTTGCCATTTCCTTCTTCGATGTTTCCCAATTGTGGTCATGTATGGATGTGAGAGTTGGACTGTGAAGAAGGCTGAGCGCCGAACAATTGATGCTTTTGAACTGTGGTGTTGGAGAAGACTCTTGAGCGTCCCTTGGACTGCAAGGAGGTCCAACCAGTCCATTCTGAAGGAGATCAACCCTGGGATTTCTTTGGAAGGAATGATGCTAAAGCTGAAACTCCAGTACTTTGGCCACCTCATGCGAAGAGTTGACTCATTGGAAAAGACTCTGATGCTGGGAAGGACTGGGGGCAGGAGGAGAAGGGGATGCCAGAGGATGAGATGGCTGGATAGCATCACTGACTCGATGAACGTGAGTCTGAGTGAACTACGGGAGTTGGTGATGGACAGGGAGGCCTGGCATGCTGCAATTCATGGGGTCGAGAAGAGTCGGACACGACTGAGTGACTGAACTGAACTGAATGTTTCTCATCCCAGCCACCAACTTCTACAAATGTAACGACCGTAATTTTAAAAGTACTGTACTCTTGAGCTTCTCTTCCACAGTCACTCTTGTGGGCAGACAGAGAACTCTCTCGCCCCCTTGTCTCAGCAGACTCTCTTCTTTCCAGCCCTAACTCAACTGTCCTCCACTGGCGACCCTTCCACGCCCCTGCTTGCCCAGTTAGGGAGTAGAGGGGCCCTCACATAGTGTGCGTTATCGTGCCCCCACCACCACCACTCACAGGACCCAGCACCCAGGGAGAAGGAGCGGTGATTCCCCAGGCTTTGGCGTTGGCACAGCCCACCTGGGCTCATGTGCGATGCTGGCTAACGATCGTGGGAAGCTCTCCACGTGAGCCATGAATGCCGCAAGGGTGGAGGTGCCGTGGCCGCTACGGCGTCTCCAGGGCAGATTCAACAAATACTGAGTGGGTGAAGAAGGCATGAACATTTCTTCTGTGAAATGGACGAAGTGCACCCACTTGGCAGAATGTTGTGAGAACCGAATGCAGGGATGTGAGCACACGGGCCCCTCGCAGACGCCGGCTGAGCCCTGCTGCCCAGGCCCCAGCCGGCTGACCCCCGACGGGGCCTCGGTCTCCCTGCTCTCTATGAATCGACAGCTTTGCTGAAGGTATGCATGGCTTAGCCTTGTCTCTCTGAGTTTTCCCAGATGATCTGAAACACGTGGCTTTCCTCGTCTTGTTTTCCTTTTGGTTTCCTCTGAATCGATTCTGCCACTGGTGAAGGGCAGTAAATTAATAACTAGCTTTCCCCCCACGACACCAAGCCCAACAACTAATTGGCTCGATATCTCCCTGTTGCTGTGTCACTTTGGGATTTTCTGGGTGAG
>SJYC01113332.1:0-26403 GCA_006408675.1 Madoqua kirkii
GTCTTTCTCTGACTTACTCAGTTTGATAATCTCTAGGTCTATCCACGCTGCTGCAAATGGCAATATTTCATTCTTTTTATGACTGAGTAGTATCCTGTATTGCAGAGAAGGCAATGGCACCCCACTCTAGTACTCTTGCCTGGAAAATCCCATGGGCAGAGGAGCCTGGTCGGCTGCAGCCCATGGGGTCACTAAGAGTCGGACACGACTAAGCGACTTCACTTTGACTTTTCACTTTCATGCATTGGAGAAGGAAATGGCAACCCACTCCAGTGTTCTTGCCTGGAGAATCCCCTGGACAGAGGAGCCTGGTGGGCTGCAGTCCATGGGGTCGCTCAGAGCCGGACACGACTGAAGCCACTTAGCCTGCACACTGTCTGAGCAGGACTTCTAATCCGTAAATTGTGGTTTCGGCTCAGGGGGTTCCGGGGGAATTTAGACAAATAACGTCCTTAGCCCAGGCGTGCTTGCCAGTCACTTGAGAAGTGGGGAGGTTTCTTGTCTAATCTAGTATCTCACACCACCTCCCTGCAATATTCCAGCCCCTCCTCTCCCGCAGTCTTCCCCAGTCTGGAGTCTGGAGCTGCCCCATTCGGCTGTCCTGAGATGCTGAGAGCAGGGAGGGGCCTAGGTCGGCCCTTCGTCTCCAGCTACCTCGGTGCTTTCTTAACCGGAAACTGAAGCCTGGCATCCGGCTGCTCCTTCAGAGTCCTCTGAGTCACTGAAAAGCTCTGACCAGAGGTTCTGGCCAAAGGGATGACTCTGTTCGGGAAACGAATCCCAGCTTGGGAGAAGCAGGCAGCGACTCCAAAGAGCCATCTGGAAGGGATGGTGTTTCCAACCAGTACTGGGAAAGACAGGCGATGATCAGAGCAGTGTGGCGTTAGCACGAGAATACGCAGACGAGCGGGACTAGACAGCCTTGAAACAGACCCTAATATATGTTTAAGGACTTGATAAATGATAAAAGAAATGTCATTAATTATTGGAGAAGGTGTGAATTATGCAAAAACTGGAATCAAGGAAAACTGGTTATTTGAAAATGAATCAATTTTGATCCTCAGCTCACAGCCTACACTAAAATTTCACTTAACTCAAAGGGTTAAACCTGTCAAAACAAAGGAAGCGGAGGGGGAGGGAAATCAGAACATGTCATTTTTCCACATGGTAAGACTGAACAGTATAAAGATGCAAATGGCTCATGAATTAAGATATATGTTGAATCCAATCCCTTTCAAAGTCCCAAATGGGACTGGGTTTTTTTTTCTGGAACTAACCAGCATGAGTCTAAAATTCATCTGGAAAATGAGCAGGAATAGCCAATTCTTTTTGTAAAACAGGGTAATTGTGGGAGATTTGTTCCACCAGATAACCAAATGCTCCATTTCATATACAAATATGTCATATTTTAAAATACGTGACTGTATAAAGATACAATAATTAAAACAGTATGATTATAATAGAAGAACTAACTGAACAGGATAAGACAGCTCAGAATATCCTACTGTATACTAAAAAATTTTGTGTGTGATAAAGGTGGCATTCAAATCAATGGGGAAAGAAAATATTATTTAATACATGATTCTGGCATAAATGTTAACTATTTAGAGGGAAAATCTATTTAAATCCTCACACACGAGAGGACAAAGTAAATTCCAGATGAATTAAAGAGTTAAATGTAAAACAAAAAACCATAAAATACTTGTAATAAAATACAGATTACTATTTCTATCTCACTGTGGAGATGGAATTTCTAAGTATAAAAGCAATTGGAAAAATCACAAAGAAAAAATAGATCTATTTGGCTGCATAAAATTTCAAACCATGTCTATAAAAAAACATAGAAAGTAAAAATAAACAGCAAAATCAACCTGAGAAAAATGTCTGCAACAAAAACATCAAAAAAATTAATGTTCTTAAAATATAAAATAGCATTTATACATAACGGAAACCACTAAACACAAAAGAAAAACGTGCAAAGAACAAGAATAGGCTATCTGCAGAAGAAATACAAATATTAATAACCGTTTAAATATACAAAGGGCCGTTAAACCTCACTAGCAATCAATACATAAGAAGAAAACACACTCATGAAATGCATTTTTTGCCCTATCAAATTAGCAAATTCTTATAAAAGTCAATGAGGAGTATTGATGAAGGTACGATGCAATGATGGGCTTCTCACACACTGCTAGCATGATAGATATGTGTACAATATTTCCAGAATACAACATGGTGATAAGCCTCCAGAGCCTTTAAAATATTCATGCTCTTTGTTGCCATAATTCCACTTTGATTTTGAACAAGTGAAAATATGGATAAACATAAACGTTCATCTCTTTTATTTATAATGATAGGTAGAAATAAATATGCCCCAAGTTTCTGAACATCCACCAAGTTTTGGAAAGTTCAGTACATTATCATTCAGCCACAAGATGGAATATTATCCTATCACCTGAAATTATGCCCTCATAGAATCTTTCATGATTTGGCAAACTGTCCACAGTGTGTTATATGACGATCTGAATGAGACAGCGGGAGTGGGAGTGAAGCTCGCCTCTTACTTATTCTGATTCCCATGCGTGCTGAGTCACTCAGTCGTGTCTGACTCTTTGTGGCCCCAAGAACAGAAGCCCACCAGGCTCCTCTGTCCATGGGATTCTCCAGGCAAGAATGCTGGAAGTGGGTTGAAATGACACGGGTTGCCATTTCCTTCTTCGATGTTTCCCAATTGTGGTCATGTATGGATGTGAGAGTTGGACTGTGAAGAAGGCTGAGCGCCGAACAATTGATGCTTTTGAACTGTGGTGTTGGAGAAGACTCTTGAGCGTCCCTTGGACTGCAAGGAGGTCCAACCAGTCCATTCTGAAGGAGATCAACCCTGGGATTTCTTTGGAAGGAATGATGCTAAAGCTGAAACTCCAGTACTTTGGCCACCTCATGCGAAGAGTTGACTCATTGGAAAAGACTCTGATGCTGGGAAGGACTGGGGGCAGGAGGAGAAGGGGATGCCAGAGGATGAGATGGCTGGATAGCATCACTGACTCGATGAACGTGAGTCTGAGTGAACTACGGGAGTTGGTGATGGACAGGGAGGCCTGGCATGCTGCAATTCATGGGGTCGAGAAGAGTCGGACACGACTGAGTGACTGAACTGAACTGAATGTTTCTCATCCCAGCCACCAACTTCTACAAATGTAACGACCGTAATTTTAAAAGTACTGTACTCTTGAGCTTCTCTTCCACAGTCACTCTTGTGGGCAGACAGAGAACTCTCTCGCCCCCTTGTCTCAGCAGACTCTCTTCTTTCCAGCCCTAACTCAACTGTCCTCCACTGGCGACCCTTCCACGCCCCTGCTTGCCCAGTTAGGGAGTAGAGGGGCCCTCACATAGTGTGCGTTATCGTGCCCCCACCACCACCACTCACAGGACCCAGCACCCAGGGAGAAGGAGCGGTGATTCCCCAGGCTTTGGCGTTGGCACAGCCCACCTGGGCTCATGTGCGATGCTGGCTAACGATCGTGGGAAGCTCTCCACGTGAGCCATGAATGCCGCAAGGGTGGAGGTGCCGTGGCCGCTACGGCGTCTCCAGGGCAGATTCAACAAATACTGAGTGGGTGAAGAAGGCATGAACATTTCTTCTGTGAAATGGACGAAGTGCACCCACTTGGCAGAATGTTGTGAGAACCGAATGCAGGGATGTGAGCACACGGGCCCCTCGCAGACGCCGGCTGAGCCCTGCTGCCCAGGCCCCAGCCGGCTGACCCCCGACGGGGCCTCGGTCTCCCTGCTCTCTATGAATCGACAGCTTTGCTGAAGGTATGCATGGCTTAGCCTTGTCTCTCTGAGTTTTCCCAGATGATCTGAACACGTGGCTTTCCTTGTCTTGTTTTCCTTTTGGTTTCCTCTGAATCGATTCTGCCACTGGTGAAGGGCAGTAAATTAATAACTAGCTTTCCCCCCACGACACCAAGCCCAACAACTAATTGGCTCGATATCTCCCTGTTGCTGTGTCACTTTGGGATTTTCTGGGTGAGATATAAATAAGCCGATTCTATTAATAAGCCATTTGGCCAAGGGAAGAAAATACTCTTCCGAGATCCCCAGGGGCCTGGGGAAGCCGCCCGGTGGCCCATGGAGCGAAAGACTTGATTATAGCAATGAAGCTTGCCGCCTCCAAGCCCGCCTCCCTGCAAAGCTGCACTCCCAGCAGAGTCCTCTCGGGTCCTGGGGGCCAGGGGAGGGAAAGCTTTGTTAAGTTTAAAAATTATAATTTAGATAAATCTGCACGTTCATTGGTCTGAGCAAGTCTCTGGAAAATAATAGTTAGCAGGGTAGGACCTGCCGCATTTCAGGGCTTTATTGTCTCCTTATAATTAAGTCCTGCACAGAAATCCAATTACAAACGTTCTCAATCGCCCTCCAGCTAAGTGCTAACAGAAGAGAGGAGGAAGGCTCTTGGACTTAAATAACTCTGGATAAAAATTAATATCGTGGCCATGTTGGCTAATTAAAAGTACCGCCTCTATTAGTGGGCCTTTATATTAATAAATGAGACTATTATTATCATATCCGACAACCAGGGCCCTTAGCAAGTCTGCTCTGTCAGCTTTGCTCTTGAAAGCACAAGTTCATTGCCCCGGGCCCAGGGTTCTAAGGGAGTAGACGGAACAACTGCCTTCTAGGCTGGAGTTTACAGAGATGGACACCCTGGCCTCCATCGCCTTGCCTGCTCCTCACACTGTCTGGAAGGTGAGATGGTTCCTGTTTCTCAGGTGGTGGAAGCTAAGGCTTCACATTAAGTTCAGTTCAGTTCAGTCACTCAGTCATGTCCGACTCTTTGTGACCCTATGGACTACAGCACACCAGGCCTCCCTGTCCATCACCAATTCCCGGAGCTCGCTCAAACTCATGTCCATCGAGTCAGTGATACCATCCAACCACCTCATCCTCTGTCGTTCCCTTCTTCTCCAGCCCTCAATCTTTCCCAGCATCAGGGTCTTTCCCAAGGAGTCAGTTCTTTGCATTAGGTGGCCAAAGTATTGGAGCTTCAGCTTCAGCCTCAGTCCTTCCAGTGAATACTCAGGACTGATCTCCTTTAGGATGGACTGGTTGGATCTCCTTACAGTCCAAGGGACTCTCAAGAATCTTCTCCAACACCACAGTCCAAAAGCATTGATTCTTCAGAACTCAGCTTACTTGATAGTCCAACTCTCACATTCATAGACTACTGGAAAAACCATAGCTTGGACTAGATGGACCTTTGTTGGCCAAGTAATGTCTCTGTTTTTTAATCTGCTATCTAGGCTGGTAATAGTTTTTCTCCCAACGTGCAAGCATTTTTTAATTTCATGGCTGCAGTCAGCATCTGCAGTGATTTTGGAGCCCATGTTCAGTAACTTCTCCTATAAGAGGCAAAGGACCCTGAGTCTAGGACTCATTAGACTATGATATATATACATATATATATATATGCAACATTATATATTACACACACATATATATAATATATATGTATTATGTATAATTTCCCAGGCAAGAATACTGGAGTAGGTTGCCATTTCCTTCTCCGAGGGATCTTCCTGACCCAGGGATCGAACTCAAGTCTTCCGCATTGCAGGCAGATTCTTTACCATGTGAGCCACCAGGGAAGCCCTATATATATGTATGTAACTGTATTATATATTATATTATAATATTATCACAATATACTAGCTAAAGTTTCCTTGGTGGGTGAGGGGGCAGGGGGAGGTTTTTAGTACCTATTGGTTCCCAGAAATTGGAAAACTCCCCTTCAGTGTATTTGGCACATTCCTTTGTTTCCTGGTGAATTATTTCAAGTCTCCTCCTGTGGGCCAGGTGGTGTCTGAGGCACCAGATGCATGGTCATCCCCACTGTCAAGGGGCAAGCAGGTATTTACAATGGCAGAAATGCTGGGCACTTCGGAGCCCACTGAGAAATATCAATAGCCAACCCAGGCCTGGGGATAGGGAAGCTCCATCAGGGGAGGTGGCAGCTAAGCTGAGTTTGAAAGGAAAACGGGAAGAAACCCAAACACAGTGGGGAGCCAAGAGGGTGGGAGGAGCTTCCCAGGCAAGGAAACCTTGTATGTAAAGCCTTAAGCGAGTAGTTGGACAATCTTCACTGTGCCTAAAACATCAAATTCAAGGTGCATTTCAGAAAAAGTGATAAGGCTGCAGAAGGAAGTCGGGCCTGATCACATCAGGTAAGGTCTTGCCATGACATTCACAGTTTGGGCAGCTGACCCAAGGCTGATAAGAAGTCTTTGAATGGTTTTAAAGTTCTGGTCCCTCTGGCAGGAATGTGGGGATGAGCTGGCTCCTGGAAGCAAAGGACCTGTTAGAAGTGACACAGAAGAGACGTGAGAAGGACATGAGTTTGAGCAAGCTCTGCAAGATGGTGAAGGACAGGGAAGCCTGGCGTGCCGCAGTCCATGGGGGTCACAGAGAGTCGGTCACAGCTGAGCGACTGAACAATAACCGTTAGCTTCTTTGTCTACCTTCATAGCCAGTCTCCCGTCTCATTTAGTTTACAGTTTTCAATTTCTCCATCTTTTCTTTCTTTATTTTATTGACATTCTTTCTCAAGCCTTTAGCAAGCGAGTAGAAAAGCTTCTGCATAATATATGTAAATAATATGTATGATATATATGTATTTTATAAAACTTCTGAATTTTTGCCTAACTAAAAAATGTGTGACTTTTTGATTCTGCTTGTTTGACTTAGTATGAATAGAATACTAGATTCCTAATTTAAAAATATAGACATGCAACAAGCAACAGAGGTTCATAGTATAGCGCAGGGAGCTATAGTCGGTATAATAATCTATAGTGGAAAATAATTTCAAAAATAATATGCATATAGGTATAACTGAATCACCTTGCTGTGCACTGGAAACATTGTAAATGAACTATACATCATTAAATTATATACGTTCAGTTCAATTCAGTCGCTCAGTCATGTCTGACTCCGCGACCCCATGAATCCCAGCACGCCAGGCCTCCCTGTCCATCACCATTCCCCAGAGTTCACTCAGACTCACGTCCATCGAGTCCATGATGCCATCCAGCCATCTCATCCTCTGTCGTCCCCTTCTCCTCCTGCCCCCAATCCCTCCCAGCATCAGAGTCTTTTCCAATGAGTCAACTATTCGCATGAGCTGGCCAAAGTACTGGAGTTTCAGCTTCAGCATCATAGAAAGAAAACATACGAAACATAAAATCCACCCAACTCAGAGACTGGCCGCAAGCACACGTGAGGGAGACACAGGAGTCGTATCCGACCCCAGCTTTCTAGCCGGGACAAAACGGAGGGATTCCAGAAGATAGGAAAGAGAGAATGGATGAGGGGCAGCTTTGGGGGAAAGATAAGTTCGATCTGGGGTGTGAAAAGCTTTCCGATCTTGAGGGGCATTCAAGGGCGTTGTTTGGTGAGCTGCGGGTCCAGGGGTCGGGACCTCAAGAGAAACAATGCTTCAGGACTGAGCAGGTCACACATCAGCAATTCCAGGGTGACCACAGATGACGTCACCACAGGGAGCAGGAGGGGGGACCTCCACAGTCTTGTTCACCTTCAAGCAGATACTTAAAACACTTAGCGTGCGTCTCCTGTAGGCAAGGCACTCTTCCCGTTTCATCAAGCGCTTCTCCTATTAGGATTTGTCTTGGTGACAAGAGATGAGGCATGTCATGTCCCGTTTCCCCCAGACCCACACAGAAATGTTAGATTTTTATTTGAGTCACCACTATCTATGGGCAACCCAGTGACTGCGAATCGGATTCTAATTCGGTGCCCCAACTTCGGTTGGCCTCAGGTTTACTCCGAAGCCAGAACTATCATGAGACCAGAGTGACTGAGAAAAAGTAGCCAAATACTCTCTCCGTCTCACAGAATATTTATCCTAAGTCACCAGAGGCCCATAATGAAACCCAGACTCAATTATTTTAATGTCTAAACTCCAAAAATAATGATAATAATGAATGAAATACTGACTAGACTTAAAGAATGAAAGCTTTTAAGTGAGGCAGGAAAAGGGGGAAGAGGGAGGAAAGAAAAATATCTGAAAGCAACATCTTGTTTTCACAAAGTAATGGGCCAACCCCTTGCCATCCATCAGCTAACAAATGCAGGGAAGTCCAGGTTGATAGGAACGCTAAGAGCGGGGAAGGGCCACGGAGGCAAGGGGTTTTCTCAAGATAAGGAGGTTGTTTCAGCTTTCACTGAAAATCTTCCCAGAGTGTCTGGTTAGGCTTTCCTGCTCTGGTGAGTCAGCTGACGTTCTGATCCTGCCTGTGGGTGGGTCTGGGGCAGGTGGGAGGGCAGGTCTGGCCAGCGTAGGGTTCAGGAGGTAAGCAGTGTCTTACACAAGATTATAAAGCGTTCAATCAGAAGGCAGATCCCTCACACTGTATCTGGAGAGGTACCAAGGTCAAAGCCACATGGTAAGGCCAAGACCTGACCATCAACCCCAGCAACTGGAAGGGGAGCTAAAGATGGAGTCAAAGCAAGAGGTTGGGGGCTGGGAGACAGAACTGGGAAGCTGGAGGACAGAACGCAGGGGCGGTGGTGGAGAGAGGGCGCTAAGGGGCCCTGGAGATCGAGAGCCAGTCTCTGGGTCTCTGCTGTTGTATAACAAATGATCCCAAAGCTTGGTGCCCTGAAAAGGACTCCTACCATATTTTATGCATTTAGAAGCAACTAAGTGAGCCCAGCCCACACTAAAGGGGAAAGGATTACACAGGTGAGTGACTCCCAAGAGGCAAGGATCACTAGACACTGTCTTAAAAGCTTACCTACCACACCGAGGTTCTTTTTTGTCTCCAAAGGTGGGACCGCATGTATGGGCAAGCCAGGTTCATTTTAAGGGCTGGGAACCAGTATGTGGGATAAACAACTTCTTTGGCAGATGAGAATCTTGCGTAATTTCTGGCTCATTCTTTATCTTCCTGGGTTTTCCATGATAGCACAGAATGAAATGGAAGGCTTAGGCAGCTCAGTAGCTGCGTGCTGATTTTCAGGTATTTTCTACAAGCTGACTTGACCAAATCACTGATGACATCCTGACGTTTGTACCTCCCGTTGATCCCTCTCTCTCGAAAATTCCTCTGCAATTATTGTCTGTGTTACAAATTAGTCTCAAATAAAAGGCACCGAGCTCTAAGCAGCGACACTTTCTCACAATGCTCCTTTGACCGATAAGTCTTCTGGGAGCGGTGTGCCAATATCCAGCCACTCACATCAGGAAAATGCGATTTGTCTCTTGTCAAGGTGCTTGAAGGGCCTCTGCTTTTTTACAGGGGGTGTCAAGCATCAGGATGGGCCTCTCAGGTGGTGCTTAGTGGTAAAGAACCCACCTGCCAATGCAGGAGATGTAAGAGACGAAGGTTCGATCCCTGGATTGGGAACACCCCCTGGAGAAGGGCATGGCAACCCACTCCAGTATTCTTGCCCGAGAATCCCATGGACAGAGACGCCCGGCGGGCTGTGGTCCATAGGGTCGTACAGAGTGGGACATGACTGAAGTGACTTAGCACACACAAGCAGCAGGAGGTGAGTGAGAACACGGGGTGATGTGTGGTCAGAGGGACACAGTTAAATCGCAGCTGGGGCCTGTTTGGCCTGCCTGGATGCGGCCTGGCTCCATCCTCTCAGATGCCCAGAGACATGCGTGAGCAGGCAGAGTCCAGGAACGTCCAGAAAGGGACACAGTGGGATCCGGGCGGCATATTCTTATAGCGGGACTGGGTGTTTGTGGAGGACTCCTTGAGAAAGCACACTACAGATGCATCTTTCTGTGCGCGTCAGAGCAGCCAGGGACAGGCCAGGTCTGTGGAGGGGAAACAGGAAAAATGAGCAAAGAGAGAAGGATGGTAGTAGGGTGTGGAGAAAGGAGATGGCTGGAGAAGAGAGAGAAGCTAGCAGGAAGAGCCCACGGTGGAGATGGCAGCAGGCTGGTGGCCCGGCGCACGCGCCAGCAGCCATACCTCCCTCTTCCTAAACTCCTTTCACCAACTCTAGCGAGCTCTCACAGAGCCCAGAGGACACAGGATGAACAAAACAGGCATTGATGCTGTTCAACAAGGGTTCCCGGTAGAGGGGGACAGAAGTGGAGCAGGGCAGAGGCTCGTGGGGGAGACAGCGGGCCTCGCGAGTGAGCCGTCTCGGTGCGGATGCTGCAGCAGAGTGTGTGTGTGTGTGTGTGTGTGTCCCCCCCAATCCCCCTGCCCCCGGCTTGGGCTCAGCCTGAGGGAAATGAGCCTCCCCACCTTCCCCAGACCTCAGCCCCAGAGCCCGGTGTTCAGTTCTCTCACAAACTGCTCTCTTGTCCTCTCACGCTTTGACCATCTCTCGGGATCTGGATTGGTGGGTTTTTTTGTTGTTTAGTTTTTTTCGTCTTTTCCCTGCCTCTTTAAGAGCTTGCCTGGTGGCTCAGCTGATGAAGAATCCTCCTGCAATGCGGGAGACCTGGGTTCGATTCCTAGGTTAGAAGATGCCCTGGAGAAGGGAAAGGCTGCCCACTCCAGGATTCTGGCCTGGAGAATCCCATGGACGGTAGAGTCTGTGGGGTGGCAAGGAGTCGGACACGACTGAGCGACTTGCACTTCACTCACTGCCTCTTCAAGCTCCGGCCGTTCAGACTTAGGAACAGGAAGGGCCAGAGGGAAAGCCCATGGGTTCGGGAAAGAGCACGTCCTCCAGCCCCGCTGACGGGAAGAGGAAGGAAGTGTGTCCAACAGACCCCTTGGGGCAGAGGTAAAGGGCAGCGGCCCGGCCTCCCTCGCACGCTGCTCGTCTCTGAATGGCCCTGTGTCCCTGTGGCATCACTCAGGGCACACGGCAAGGAAGACAACTCAGCCAAGGAAGCACACGGCAGCTGGCGCAATGTGAGCTCCCAGGTCCAGCGCAATGCGAGCTCCGAGGTCCGCATCTGGTCCCGGCCCACTCTGAGAGCCCTCGGTGTCGCTGGTCGCTGGATTCCTCTCCAGCCTCCAGGCCTCAGATGTCAGCTTGACCTGCTAGTCGGAGTCCTGAAGTGGACTGTTGAGACAACCCTCAGCTCCTTTCCCCCCCATTCCTCACCTCCTTTTATGAGTTCCTTCCTAAATGTCTGCCCTAAATCTCTCCTGCCATGATTTCCTTCTACAATCGGGAGCAGAGACCTGGAGTCAGAAAATGCCACAAATTCTGGACACCCTTGCTGCACACAGAGGTCAAGCGCCTGAAGCAGCTTAACTGTTCACACGGTATGCTGGGAACCACGCATCTTGAGAAGGACGGACGGAAAGCCAGGGTGGGGAGGCCTCCTTCAGAGGCCGTGGAGCAGCCCCCCGAAGGCTGGGGGTGTGCACCCACAGTGCCCACCCCTGGCACAGCTCGTAGCTCCAGCAGTGGGACTTGGAAAGTACTCCCAGGGGAAGCCGACCAGCCTCACGTGCAAAGATGCTCCCAGCCGGGTCCCCGTTGTTGGTCCCCTTCTGGGGAGCCCGGTGCCGCCTCACGCCCCTGACTCGTGCCTACCCTTCTCCCACCCGGAGCACCAGTGTGCACGCTGAGTCATCTTTTCAATTTTCTGGTTGGCTTGGCAAATGACAGCTGCCCTGTCCCCGGAGTCCCGGGTCTCTGCATAACTTCCCCACGCTCCCCTCCGCTGTCCCTGCCTGGCGAGCACCAGATCATGCCAGCCTGGCCATCAAACGGGCCCCCATGGCAGTCGGACACGCCATGTGCCCCTCCCTCACCTCTGCCCTCCTAATCCCAAGGCGGCTCCCTTCCTCCCTGACTCCCACCCCCAGACTCAGCAATGGGGCAGCTCCAAACGCCAAAGGAGGAGAGAGAGGGAGTCGGGAGGGGAGGCTGCGAACTGAAAGCCCCCCACCCCCCAACCCACATCTGCTGCTACACTCACACCCCTCGCCGAGCGACAGCAGCCCCCTCGTTAGATCCAGAGGCTCTGGTGCCAGCCCGGCCCCTTGGAGCAGTGACAGCCACATGCTTCGTGTGCCCAGTTCTGCAGCTGGGCTAATTACTGTGGTTCCAGAGCTTGGGGTCCAGCCCCAAACCAAACAAATTAGGACAAAAACCATAGCCTTCTTCATTCCTCTCCTTCCCAGCCAGCAATTGCTAAAGGACCCCTATAATTGATAACAGTGCAGTAAAAACCCACCACCTGTCCTTAATCCTAAGGACCCGGGAGTCCAGCCAACAGCACAGCGCATCCCTCTGTGGCCACGGCAACACGGTGTTTAACGATACAGCGTCTCCAAGGGCCAGCGTCACTTCTCCCAGGCTGGACCGTGTCCTGGCACGTGGCACCGGGGGCCTGTCACATCCCCGGACATGGTTCAGGACATGGACAGCTGGGTGGACAGGCTAGACCCTGGAGGACCTGGGGCCAGGACTCCCTCAGGGGTGGACCGGCCTTGTGAGAACTGCCGCTGCTGCTGTTAGCATTGGTGTGGACCCGGGGATTTGTGGCTGAAACAGCAGCAGTGGTTGGCCTGGGCCCTCAGGACGCTCAAGTGCACAACTCAGAGGCTGAGAATCACCTCCCAGGAGGCCAACTTCAGAAAACTGGGGAAGCAGGAGGAGAGGATCAGTCACGCCTGGCAGTTAGGAGGAGGCCCCTGGCTCCAGCATCCAGGTTCAGGAGCAGAAATTAAAACAAGGATGCGGCGATGTGTGAGAGCTGGGTGTTAGGGTAGGAGATCACAGCACAGTTAAGGCCAGGCTCCACCAGCCAGGAGGAAACGGGACCCTGATCGGATGCTGACCAGGGTCCCACTTAGTCCTGAAATAGAAGTGGCAAAAGAGGCCAGGTCAGAGACAAGGACCAGCTCGTGGACATTGGTGAGTAGACTTATGCCCCACATCCGGTTTGAGCCTGGATTGACAGGTCCTTTGGTGGACTCTGGCCTGAGAGTGTCAGGCACCCAAACCCCAACACCAGACCACATTGGATGGAGCAGCCGTCCAGGTGCACATGACCGTGGGAAGCCAGGGCCAGCCAGTCTGGAGTGAAGGGGCGGAGAACACCTGGAACCTGGTCCGTGGTGAGCACCTTCCCAGCAAAGTGCCCAGAAGAGCTCCCGGAAGCCCCAAGACCAGCAGCATCAGCCTCCCTGGGAACCTGCTAGAAATCTACATTCTCCAGCCTCCCCATAGGCCCTTGTGTCACAGACTCAGATGGTGGGGCTGGACCACCTATATTTTTATAAGCTCTCCCGGTGACTCTGATTCTAAAGGTTGAAAATCTCTAGGTACAGTTCTCAAGGGAATGTGTGCGTGTATGCAAAGTTGCTTCAGTCGTGTCTGACTCTTTGTAACCCCGTATATAGCCCACCAGGCTCCTCTGTCTATGGGATTCTCCAGGCAAGAATCTGGAGTGGGTAGCCATGCCCTCCTCCAGGGGATCTTCCCCACCCAGGATTGAACCTATGTCTCTTCCATCTCCTGCACTGGCAGGCAGGCTCCTTACCACTACCCGGGAAGCCCTCTCAGGGGAGACGTCCATTTATTCACAGTTGTTTTCAAATTCAGTGCTATGCTGAGATTGTCTGGCAGGCTTGTTAAAACACAGATCCCTGGAGTCCCTGACTCGAGGGGCTGAGGTGGGCAACCTGAGAAGAGGCGTTTCTGACTAGTTCCGAGGTGATGCTGATTCTGCTGGTCCAGGGACCATACTTTGAGAACCACTGATTTAAATGTCTGGGGACAGGATGTAATCCTCTGACTGGAGGTGAGGTTTTCCCAGACTGCATCTCT
The DNA here is from genome assembly GCA_006408675.1 of Madoqua kirkii. Classification (NCBI taxonomy): domain Eukaryota; kingdom Metazoa; phylum Chordata; class Mammalia; order Artiodactyla; family Bovidae; genus Madoqua; species Madoqua kirkii. The sequence goes on from SJYC01113332.1 coordinate 13,783, forward strand.
GGGGTGAAGCCAGGGCCCTGGAGGAAGCATCAATTCTAATTAGGCAACGTGACGGGATGGATGCTTGTATTACCCTTTCCAAATTCACAGGTCAAAGCCCAATGGATTTGGAAACAGGGCCTATGAGCAAAGAGCAAGTGATAGAGAGTAAATGAGGTCAGAGGCAGGACTTCAATCTGAGAGACTTGGTGCCTTTATAAGAAAAGGGAAAGGACACCAGAGCCCTTTCTCTCTCGCTTCCTCGTGAGGACACGTCTAGAAGGTTGTCTAGAAGCTAGGAGAGAGGTCTCACCAGAAACCGTGTCGACCAGCACCTTGATCTAGGCCTCCAGAACTGTGAGAAGCAAAGCTCTTATTTCAGCCACTCAAGAGCCACTGGAGAAGGGAAAGGCTCCCCACCCCAGGTTCTGGCCTGGAGAATTCCACGGACTGTATAGTCCACGGGATTTCAAAGAGTCGGACACGGCTGAGCAACTTTCACTTTCACTTACTTTCAGCCTGTGGTGCTTTATCATGGCAGCCTAACCCTGAATATTCACTGGAAGGACTGATGCTGAAGCTGAAGCTCCAATACTTTGGCCACGTGGAGCGAAGAGCCGGCTCATTTGAAAAGACCCTGATGCTGGGAAAGATTGAAGGTGGGAAGAGAAGGGGATGACAGAGGATGAGATGGCTGGATGGCATCACCGACTCCATGGACATGAATCCGAGCAAGCTCCCAGAGGCAGTGAAGGCAGGGAAGCCTGGTGTGCTGCAGTCCGTGGGGTCGACTGAGCGACTGTACAAGAACAAGAACAGGCAGACTGAGACGGACGCAGGGACCAAACAGCCTGAGTCTGTCTGGAGAGTCAATCAGGGAGCGAAAGAACAGTGCCCACGTTTCGCCTCAGCTGGCAGCACCAGTGAACGCCGCCGAAGGTTTTCTGCTGGTTCGGACCCCTCGTCGCCTTCTGAGTGACCCTCTTTTCCCTCCCCGTGCAAACAGCAGTTCCGAAACTGCCTTTAAAGTCTCTTCCTGGTTCCCCTCTCCTCCTCCGTCTGTCCACCAACGGCCTCTCCAGCCAGCCCGAGGGCACACCCCGGGTCTCCGATCAGCCCCCTGCCTCCCTGCCTCAATCTCCTTTCACCTCTGCCCCTGGCTCCGGCCCGGATGAATCATCTCAAGGGGTGGTCGGGAGAAGCAGGCTCAGCCGGGCAGAGGAGCGAGTCCCTGCGGAGGTAGCAGCCCCGGGTCAGGGAGGCTCCCGGGAGATTTATTGGCCACTAAACCCAGCTGGAGGGGGTGGAGTAAGTAGGCAGAGTGTAATCAAAGTGACACTTTATGTTGTTCCATCTCAGGAAAATAATTGTTCCACTGGAACATCATTACACTATCATTTTTCTACTCTTGCACCACTTACTGGGAAATAGAAACTCACTTTCTTCTTCATAATAAGCAGCAATTTCAATAACTCAAAAGGCTTTTTCTGAGATGGAGCCGTTCTCCATCCTTTGGCAACGGAAAGACAGTCCCTGCCCCGGACTCCCAGGCTGGAGCAAGGGTCTCGGGAGCTCCTGGGGACAGCTGTCCCCGCCTTCCAGTGGCCCCCCTGCCCACCACTCGGGGGACCATCGATCCCAGTTTTCCAGGATTAAAAGGTTTTCCAAGATGCTGGACTTTCAGCACCAACGTCAGGTCAGAAAAATAAAATAGGGAAGGAAGATTGACAGTGAGGGGTAGAGCGATGTACTTTTAAGTAGGGTGATGGGGGTAGGCTTCATTAAGAAGGTGGCATCTGAGCAAAAGTTTAAAGGAGGTGAGGCAGGTTATGAGGATATTTGAGGGAAGGGCATTCCAGACAGAGGGATCAGTCAATGCAAAGTTCAGAGGCAGAGGCCCTTGGGGCTGGAGCAGTGTGAACAAGGGGGAAAGGGAAGGAGAGAGAAAGGGCAACCGTGATCAGAGAGGCCGGATTTTGTAGGATTCTACAGATCTTTATGAGATCGTTTGGCTTGTACCTGGAGGAGATGAACAAAAGGACACGATCCAGTTTATGTTCTCCTGGACTGGCTCTTGGAGTGGAAGACCGTGGAAGACCAGTCAGGAGACTGGCGCAGTAACACAAATAGCTAAGGACTGTGCCTTAGGCCAAGATGGTAATTAGCGGACCTGGTGAACAGCAGCTGGATCCTGGATATATTTTGAAGGTGAAGCTGATAGATTTTCCTGATGGAGATTGGGTATGAGGTGTTAGAGTAAAGAAGAACGGCATGACTTCCAATATTTAAATGCACAGGGCCCATTACTAGATCACAGAATAAATAATGCCTGTATTTCAAAGGCTCACTCTACCCCAGATAAACATGCACTTGAGATATTGAGGGATTTAAGTCAGAAACTAAACTGCACTCCCAAATAGAATCATTTAGACTCTGGAGTATGGTCTTTAATGCAAATAGATTTGCGTTCATCGCTAGGGCTGGGGCTGAATAACAGGACCACCTACCCAAGGTCAGCGCTCTAGCCTGGCGGCTGACTCAGTGCAGTCCAGCAGTTAAGAGACTGGATCTGCATTTAAACTGTCTGAGGTTCCCTTTTTTTTCATCTAATGATTGTTGTGAGAACTGACTAAGATTATGTTCATAAAGTGCGTAACACAGGGCCTAGACCCTGGCAGATGCTTCATTACCGGTAGAGATGTGCGTGCTGAATCACTTCAGTTGTCTCTTGGCGACCCTGTGGACTGCCCGTCCCTCCATGGGATTCTCCAGGCAAGAATACTGGAGCGGATTGCCATGCCCTCCTCCAGGGGACATTCCTGACCCAGGGGTCAAACCCTCATCTCTTACGTTTCCTGCCCTGGCAGGCAGGCTCTTTACCACTAACGCCGCCTGGGAAGCCCCGAGAGATGGTGATCGCTCTTTAAACAGCGTTGATATTCTGACAGTGACCAGCAGAGGGCACCACCAGCAGAGACAGGGCCGGGGCACCGCTAGGGAGGCTGGCGTATACGCCGTGGATCCACTAATCTGGAGAAGAAAAAAAAAAATAAACAAATAAAATAAGCAGGCTTCACATAAATAATAAGCTGGCATTATGTTTTTCCTCTCTCCTCTTTCTCCTTACCCCTTTTTGCCGAATTTTCCATTTTCCCCGATTCTCCTCCTCGTTACAGAGACCCCCTGCTGTGTGAAATGGATCTTCTATTTTGGGGCTGCCTTTGATCAGAACAGCCCCAAAGCCCTGGCATTACGGGAGAATGATGCACCAGCCGACCCCACCAGTCAGTTCTCAACTCCTCCCCAGAGCCCCGCAGAAGACCAGACGACTCTCCCGGTGCCCTGCGCGTGGGGAGGACCAGGACCAGGACAGATCAGGTTTCTCCAATTTTGCTCTAGCCCCTGCAAATTCTGCTCCTTATCTTGTCTCCCATTGCTTCACCACACTGCCAAAATTACCTCGATAATATGTTTTTTTTAATTTAAGAATTCATTTTCACTTCAAGAAAGAAGAACACTGCAGCCAGATAAGAAACTCCATCTGTCATCGAGAAAAAAGGGTCGTGGATTTGGGTGTCACAAATCCTGTAATGTCTTAAATTAAGGTGCCACTTCTGCAGGCTTTCTTCGTGTTTGTGAAATGATTATTCTACAGAGGCGCATTTAATATGGTTAAAATAATGATTGTGCATGTTTAATACATCAATTTAAGCTATTATCTCCCATGCTGCAAAATGCAGGATAATTTCATAAATAATTGTAAAGCATTTACAAATGGCGACTTGATGCAAAGCATTCTTGCTAATCCTTTATCTTTCACAAACACAGAAATAACAATTAGATTCCTGGAATGGGAAGGGAGGTTCTGTTCTAGAAAGTGTCACTCCCCTACTGAATGCAAATAAGGAGGCAAAGGAGAAAAATAAAAGCCCGGGGTAGAACCAGTGTACTTCCCCCCTCCTGACAGCTGGAAGATGACTGTCCAGGGTATCGTTAGTCTAGGTACCCAGCTTTCTCTCTGCAGGCACTGGAGAGCGGGGGGTGTGGCCTCAGGGAAGGGAGGAGTCTTTTAATCCCTTAGAGAAAGAATAATTCTGCCTCCTTCTAATTGTTTAAGAAATAGAGAAGTTGCCGTATTGAGACCTGGCCACAGGGTTAGAATAAGAAGCAACATTCCCCACCCAATCACACACACACGTAGGCGGGACATCCTTCGACTGTTGGAAGTTTGATCCAGATCTTCAGTTATGCCGAAGGATGAATTGAGTCACTAGGCACCATATATGATAAAAAGCTTCAGCCTCTGCCCTTCAGCCTGTCCATCAAGGACACAGAGAGGCAGGAGATCCCCTCAAAGGGCTTCTCCTCTTGATGGGGAACCTGAGTGTTCTCTTTGAAACTATTCAATAACACAGACAGCATACAGCTGAGTTAAATCAGCCACGGTCAAATTTCGTTGACATAAATAAAGTAAATCCAGGAAGGGTTTTTGGAAGAAATGAGAAGGAGCCAGGTCACAGATCAGTGGAATCAAGTAAATCAAAGACAGGCCAAAGATGCTGAAAGGGCAATGTGCCTTTAAGGCACCTGCCACACTCACGGTAAGGACCAGCTGTGACTCAAGCCAGGACGCCAAGAGCTCGGAGATATCCTGGGATAATGCCCTTGCACCCCGCCAAGTCAGCCTGTCTCTCAAAGGCTGGACAGTGGCAGAGACGAGGACTGGAAGGAGGTCCCAAGCAAGCCTCCAGCTGATCCAATCCCCAGCTCTGCAGAAACAGACGGCTCCCAGTTTGGGGACCAGCTTTTAAAGGGATATGGAGGGAGAAAGAGAAGGGGCAAGACCTCGAGGGCCCTGATGCTGGGACATCAGTTCCTACGACGGTGCATCACGGCTATTTACACACCAGCAGAGCTCAAGTGAGTCCCAGCTGAAGACTGACTGCCGAGGTCTGGGGAGGAGGAGGGTAGAGGAGGGTCTTAACAGCAGACCACCAACCAGTGGGTCAGCTCCATGCCAGGCTGCCACCCCGCGGAGGAGGCTGCCGAGTGGGCTCCAACCACAGCTCAGATGTAAGACCCTCAAAGAAGCTGGAGGCATCTCCTCCACTTCTGCCAGTCTCAGAGCCCCCAGCAGGGAGGGTCAGGGGATAAGACAGACTGAATTCTTACAGCTGAGTGCTTGACCCCTTTCCCTCAAAAGATGGCCAAGAATTCATCTCCAGGAGCCCAGGCGAAGAGCACCTCTCTCCCCCAACACCTGCACCCACACTCTTCTGTCACCCCCGTGACACGTCTGCAGAGGCCCCAGCCAGGTCCTGAACACTCACCTAGCCCCGGTTCCGGCAACATGCGCTGGGCGACTGGCCACAGGCAGAAGAAGAATCTCTCTCTCAGACACCAGTCCCCAGTCCGAGGGGCCCTTGGATCTTTCATCCTGCCTCTCTCTCCCTTCTGTGTCCTCTGCGCTGTAGTTTTGGAAAAATTAACTAACCCAGTGATGAACTCACGGAAACAGGATATCTGCTTAGCTTCAAAGCATCGCCCCCTCAGTGATTACCTGGTGGTTTTAACACATCTCCACAAATTTTTTTTCCACTCTCCCCCAGAAAGTGGAGCTTAATTCCATCCCCTTGACTGTGGTCTGGACTGGGTGAGTCCCTTCTAACAGAGTATGGGAAGGGAAAAATAGTGACTTTTTAGTGGGGAGCATTGATGAGGAATTACCCAGGGGATGAACTTCCTTGGTGGCTCAGACAATAAAGAATCTGCCTGTGATGCAGAAGACTAGTGTTTGAACCCTGGGTGGGGAAGATCCCCTGGATAAGGGAATGGCAACCCACTCCAGCATCTTGCCCAGAGAATTCCATGGACAGAGGGGCCTGGGGGGCTACAGTCCCTGGAGACGCAAAGAGTCAAGCACAACTGCACGACTAACACTGAGGCTTTTTCTAGTAAGATGCATGTCGGCAGGACTACTCGATTGTTCTGGAAAAGCAGGCTGAGGCTGCACGTTCAGAGAGTGCCGGGAAGGGCTCACATCCCTGGTCTGTCATGCTGAGGCCGTGGGCCTTGTGATATCACGGAGGGGACGGGCGCTCTGCCTGGGTGGTGTTCTTCCTAAAAGCCCATGCGTGCTTCCGCTCTCACTTCAGTCGTGTCCGATCCTTTGTGACCCCGTGGACTGTAGCCCGCCAGGCTCCTCCGTCCATAGAATTTTCCAAGCAAGAATGCTGGAGTGGGCTGCCATTTCCTTCTCCAGAAGCCCATCACTTCAGTTCAGTTCAGTCACTCAGTCGTGTTTGACTCTTTGCAAACCCATGAATAGAGAGGCAGGAGATCCCCTCAAAGGGCTTCTCCTCTTGATGGGGAACCTGAGTGTTCTCTTTGAAACTATTCAATAACACAGACAGCATACAGCTGAGTTAAATCAGCCACGGTCAAATTTCGTTGACATAAATAAAGTAAATCCAGGAAGGGTTTTTGGAAGAAATGAGAAGGAGCCAGGTCACAGATCAGTGGAATCAAGTAAATCAAAGACAGGCCAAAGATGCTGAAAGGGCAATGTGCCTTTAAGGCACCTGCCACACTCACGGTAAGGACCAGCTGTGACTCAAGCCAGGACGCCAAGAGCTCGGAGATATCCTGGGATAATGCCCTTGCACCCCGCCAAGTCAGCCTGTCTCTCAAAGGCTGGACAGTGGCAGAGACGAGGACTGGAAGGAGGTCCCAAGCAAGCCTCCAGCTGATCCAATCCCCAGCTCTGCAGAAACAGACGGCTCCCAGTTTGGGGACCAGCTTTTAAAGGGATATGGAGGGAGAAAGAGAAGGGGCAAGACCTCGAGGGCCCTGATGCTGGGACATCAGTTCCTACGACGGTGCATCACGGCTAGTTACACACCAGCAGAGCTCAAGTGAGTCCCAGCTGAAGACTGACTGCCGAGGTCTGGGGAGGAGGAGGGTAGAGGAGGGTCTTAACAGCAGACCACCAACCAGTGGGTCAGCTCCATGCCAGGCTGCCACCCCGCGGAGGAGGCTGCCAAGTGGGCTCCAACCACAGCTCAGATGTAAGACCCTCAAAGAAGCTGGAGGCATCTCCTCCACTTCTGCCAGTCTCAGAGCCCCCAGCAGGGAGGGTCAGGGGATAAGACAGACTGAATTCTTACAGCTGAGTGCTTGACCCCTTTCCCTCAAAAGATGGCCAAGAATTCATCTCCAGGAGCCCAGGCGAAGAGCACCTCTCTCCCCCAACACCTGCACCCACACTCTTCTGTCACCCCCGTGACACGTCTGCAGAGGCCCCAGCCAGGTCCTGAACACTCACCTAGCCCCGGTTCCGGCAACATGCGGCTGGGCGACTGGCCACAGGCAGAAGAAGAATCTCTCTCTCAGACACCAGTCCCCAGTCCGAGGGGCCCTTGGATCTTTCATCCTGCCTCTCTCTCCCTTCTGTGTCCTCTGCGCTGTAGTTTTGGAAAAATTAACTAACCCAGTGATGAACTCACGGAAACAGGATATCTGCTTAGCTTCAAAGCATCGCCCCCTCAGTGATTACCTGGTGGTTTTAACACATCTCCACAAATTTTTTTTCCACTCTCCCCCAGAAAGTGGAGCTTAATTCCATCCCCTTGACTGTGGTCTGGACTGGGTGAGTCCCTTCTAACAGAGTATGGGAAGGGAAAAATAGTGACTTTTTAGTGGGGAGCATTGATGAGGAATTACCCAGGGGATGAACTTCCTTGGTGGCTCAGACAATAAAGAATCTGCCTGTGATGCAGAAGACTAGTGTTTGAACCCTGGGTGGGGAAGATCCCCTGGATAAGGGAATGGCAACCCACTCCAGCATCTTGCCCAGAGAATTCCATGGACAGAGGGGCCTGGGGGGCTACAGTCCCTGGAGACGCAAAGAGTCAAGCACAACTGCACAACTAACACTGAGGCTTTTTCTAGTAAGATGCATGTCGGCAGGACTACTCGATTGTTCTGGAAAAGCAGGCTGAGGCTGCACGTTCAGAGAGTGCCGGGAAGGGCTCACATCCCTGGTCTGTCATGCTGAGGCCGTGGGCCTTGTGATATCACGGAGGGGACGGGCGCTCTGCCTGGGTGGTGTTCTTCCTAAAAGCCCATGCGTGCTTCCGCTCTCACTTCAGTCGTGTCCGATCCTTTGTGACCCCGTGGACTGTAGCCCGCCAGGCTCCTCCGTCCATAGAATTTTCCAAGCAAGAATGCTGGAGTGGGCTGCCATTTCCTTCTCCAGAAGCCCATCACTTCAGTTCAGTTCAGTCACTCAGTCGTGTTTGACTCTTTGCAAACCCATGAATCGCAGCACGCCAGGCCTCCCTGTCCATCACCAACTCCCGGAGTTCACTCAGACTCACGTTCATCGAGTCAGTGATGCCATCCAGCCATCTCATCCTCTGTCGTCCCCTTCTCCTCCTGCCCCCAATCCCTCCCAGCATCAGAGGCTTTTCCAGTGAGTCAACTCTTCACATGAGGCGGCCAAAGTACTGGAGTCTCAGCTTTAGCATCAGTCCTTCCAAAGAAATCCCAGGGCTGATCTCCTTCAGAATGGACTGGTTGGATCTCCTTGCAGTCCAAGGGACTCTCAAGAGTCTTCTCCAACACCACAGTTCAAAAGCATCAAGTCTTCGGCGCTCAGCCTTCTTCACAGTCCAACTCTCACATCCATACACGACCACAGGAGAAACCATGGCCTTGACTGACGGACCTTAGTCGGCAAAGTGATGTCTCTGCTAGTGATGTCTCTGACCATCTGGTTGGTCATAACTTTTCTTCCAAGGAGTAAGCATCTTTTAATTTCATGACTGCAATCATAACCTCACTCAAATCGTAAGAACATATCAGACAAACCCAAATTGGGGGACAATCTACAAAACACCTAACTAGTGCTTATCATAACTGCCATGGTCATGAAAAGTAAGGGAAAGTTTGAGAAACGGCCACAGATTGGAGTGAAGGATGACTCCAACTCAGTATCCAAATGGCCTCCTGGAGCAGCAAATGGCATTAGTGGGAACCCTGGAGGAATTAGCATGAAGTCTACTGTTTACCTGTTCTTCTTGTTTCAATGCTCATGTCTTGATGTTGGGAAATGGATGATGATTATGTATGATGTTAGCAGCAGCGGGAGCTGGGTAGAGGGTACACAGAACTCTGGACTCTCTTTGCACCTCTTCTATAAATTGGAAACTATTTCAAATTCAAAAGCCTTGGTTCTTCTAAGAAAAGAACTTATGGTCTTGCTCTCTTTCCCTCCCTTCCCAAAGCTCTCCACCCTAACATGCCCACCTGTGTTGCTCTGTGTCACCAAGTCAGTACCTTGGGGTTACTTCCCTCTCCTGAACACACCAAGCAACCTCTTATCTAGTTTTGCTCACGTTGCCTGCCTGACCCCTGCCTTCCTGCTGGTCCCACCACACCAGCCTTAAGGGCTAGTCCCAAGCTCACCTTCCCTGTGGCCCACCCTCTGCCAAAGTCCCTTGTTTGGCTCTCCCAGCACTTGTCCACATCACTCATCTCCATCCTTATAAGCAGAGATGGCTTTGCGGGAGTAGCACTCAGCTTGTAAATATCCACCACACTCCCACCCTCCTGCTTTCCCCAACTTTCTCCCTCCAGCTCCTTTAGGCTGAGACACCCCTGCTCCCTACCCCCACCGCCAGCCTCTGGAGGACAGGATAACAGTGCCTCCTGGTGACAGGGATGAGGAACTGCGCACCTCCCCATCCCTGCTGCTGCTTCAGTCATGTCCGACTCTGTGCGACCCCATAGACGGCAGCCCACCAGGCTCCCCCGTCCCTAGGATTCTCCAGGCAAGAACACTGGAGTGGGTTGCCATTTCCTTCTCCAATGCATGAAAGTGAAAAGTCAAAGTGAAGTCGCTCAGTCGTGTCCGACTCTTAGCAACCCCTGGACTGCAGCCCACCAGGCTCCTCCGTCCCTGGGATTCTCCAGGCAAGAACGCTGGAGTGGGCTGCATTTTCTTCTCCCATCCTTACAGCTCTTCAGATCCCGGGCCCTGATGGAGCCATGCTCCAGTCTGCCTTCTTTCTGTTTCATCTCCTCTCAAGACTCAATGAACTTTAGCACAAGTGACCTGGTTTCCCCATGTAGGCACACACCCTTTTCCGGTTCTATGCTGGGCTTTTTCCCTTTCTTTCTCTTGAACCCAGGTCTCCCACATTGCAGGCAGATTCTTTACCAGCTTAGCTGCAAAGGAAGCCCTAACTCTTGCCAACCCACCCCCTGCCCCCACCCCAGGGTTTCTTCACTCCCTCTTTTTGGTACATTTGTGAACAAACCACTGACCTTCATTGAGACCAATAAAAGCTGGCCTCATTATATAGCAATCGGGGAAGGGGAGGGACAACCCTGAGTTTTGCACAGAAATTAGACGAAGTAAAAACTCAGTCTCATGGTCTTCTAAAACCCTTGGAAATACTCTGAAATTCCATTTAGGCTTTTCCATGTCTCTCTCTACATTCTCATCCTTTTCTAATCATTTTTCCTCAGACTCCAATATTCAAAATAAAAAATGTTTACCTATTTTACTCAATACTATCATATGTCTCTTTTAATTACTAGCTTTACAAGAGTATTGTTTTCTACTATTTTTCATGGCAAATGCACAGTACTTAATCTATACTCTGGGTTAAATAGGTTTTTGGCAGCCCGCCTGGGAGCCTTGCCAGCACTGATATCCTTGTCGTTGTGGGAAAAAGCTTCAGACAACTAACTCAAATGAATTTTTGGAACTCAACCCATTTATAAGTCAGGAACTGCCTGGGCTGCCGTGAATGGTTGTTTGATTGGCTTGGGGGATATAGGTCTTTCTTGTTTCCCAAATGAACTCATTCAATATGCAACAAATACAAATTAAGGCCTATTACAGGCAAGCCGTCCGCCAGACCCAGGGGAGGCTACGGGGCCAAGTTTAGTATCCGCCCTCAAGGGAGGCAGACGGGAGAGCAGGCAAGTTCCAGGCCGGGCTGTGACGGGGGTTTGTATTAGCTGAAGTTCACCAGAAAACAGAACCAATAGGAGGTTGTAGACACACAGGCCTCCCCAGTGACTCAGTGGGTAAAGAAGCTGCCTGCAATCCAGCAGACAGGGGTTCCATCCCTGAGTCAGGAAGATCCCCTGGAGAAGGAAATGGCAGCTCACTCCAGTATTCTTGCCTGAAAAACCCCATGGACAGAGGAGCCTGGCAGGCTACAGTCCAAAGGGTCACAAGGAGTCAGGCATGACTTAGCGACTAAGCGCATATATATATATATATGGAAAGAGAGATTTACTTTAAGGAATTGTGGGGGCTGGCAAGTTTGAAATCTGTAAAGAAAGCTGGCAGGCCTGAAATTCAGGTAAAAGTTGATACACTCTTGAGTCTGAAGTTTGTAGGGCAGCTAGAAGGCAAGAAACTTCGTGTTTTAGTCTTGAGGTCAGTTTGATCTTATTCAGAAAACAGGCCTTCAGCGGACTGGATGAGCACACACTCACACACACACACACACACAAACTAAGGTGGGCAATCCACTTCACTCAAAGTCTACTGATTGTTCATGTTGAGAACATCTGAAATATATCTTTGCAGCAACATCTAGACGGGCGTTTGAGCAAATAGCTGGCCTCCATAACCTCGGTGAGCTGACACAGGATCAGCCATCACACGGAAAAGCTCCGTGAGCTGAGACTCCATAGGCGGCGTTCCTCCCCTGGCCTACGGCGCAAGCTGAGGCCTGAAATAGGGCTTCGCCAGCTGAGCGTTTGGCAGACAGGCCAGCGCTCCCCTCCACACCCAGGGTTACACTGTGCTTTGCACACCCCTGGGCTTCCCTTGAGGCTCGGAAGGTAAAGAATCCGCCTGCAATGTGGGAGCCCTGGGTTCGATCCCTGGGTTGGGAAGATCCCCTGGAGAAGGGAAAGACTACCCACTCCAGTATTCTGGCCTGGAAAATTCCATGCACTGTATAGTCCATGAGGTCACAAAGACTCGGACACGACCGAGCAACTTTCACACATAGCTTGCACACCCCCGGGGGTTCCCTGTGACTCGGAAGGTAAAGATCCTGCCCAGGGGATCCATCCCTGGGTGGGAAAGATTCCCTGGAGGAGGAAATGGCAACCCATACCAGTACTATTGCCTGAAAAACCCCAGGGACAGAGGACCCTGGTAGCTACAGTTCAGTACAGAGCCTGGGAAAGAGTCAGAGGGGACGGAGCGACTGACACACAGCTGTGCCCCCCACCCCCCAATCCGAGCCCCCAGACACCCTGCCTCAGACCCTAGGAGGCGCAGCGGCCTTCTTTCCGCTCTGGTTGCTGAGGGCAAGTTCAGCCTTGGTCCAGGTGGGTATTCACCTAAAGCCAACAGCCCAGACCCGACGGCTCAGGAGTGAGTGTCCCCTGTTCCCCAGCCCCGGGAGGACCAGGCTCCTGCAGAAACACTGGCTTCTGGCGTCTGCTCCGCAGCGTTCTCATCCCAGAAGGTGCACCTGTCCACCTGCCGCCCGAGGATGCCACCGAGCCAGGCCCCGAGCCCGGGTCTGCAGGTCGCCCCGCGCCCGCCCCCCTCGCGGCCCTGGGCCCCCCTCCCGCTTCTGGAAGCGGAGGAGCATCTGGCGC
>SJYC01113335.1:0-10231 GCA_006408675.1 Madoqua kirkii
TGCTTGTCTTTGATTTGTTCTGTGTTTTTATTTTTTTTAATTAATTTTTTTATTAAAGGGTAATTGCTTTACAGAATTTTGCTGTTTTCTGTCAGACCTCTATATGAATCATCCATAACTTCTTCAGTTAAATGCTTAGTTCATCTAAAGTTACAAGATGTTGACATAATTTTTTTGCATTTATTTTCTTAAAAGTCTATAATTAGAATTTTGATGCCAAAGTTATTGAAGATTCTTAAGTGCAGTAATTAGAACAAAATTTTGTTTTAATTTGGAGATGATTCTATCTTTTAAAATTACAGAGCAGTTTTATCAACTATTGAATCATGTTACCTGTTAATGAGTTGTTGTCTCCTGAGTTAGATGAAGACTCAGAGTGCCTTTTCTGTCCTAAACATTTTCCAGCTCTTTGGTAGAAATAAAGACTGTTGAATTCTTTTTGATTTACATTAGAATCAGAAGCACAGGATAAATCCAAACTGGGGACAGATGGTGATTCTTTCCAGAAAGTCTTTTTAGTCCCAGCATTTGAACTTTCACAGATGAAGCCTTCCAGCTCATCCGACTGATATTTTTGCTGATTAATGAATAAATTATCTTTCTGAGAGTACCATTTGTCACATGTACTCTGCTCTGCACCACTCTGTAACTTGAATGAATGATTCTGTTGTTCCCATACATTTCTCTTAAAGTTCCAACGAAGAGGAGGTTGAGAACCCTCAAGTGAAACGACAGGAGCTGACAATTCTTTTTTTATAGGTCCTTGTTTTTCATGTGTTCCCTTTTTCTGATAACTTATAAAGTGAGGGGTGACTCTCTTCTGAGTGTCGATTGGTGATATTATAGTTTCATAATTCATTTCTGTTAGACCCAAAGAAAAGACATCTGACTCTGAATCATTCTGGTTCAGAAAGGAATTACCAGACACATTCCTTGCTTCTGTATTAGTCAGAACAGAATTATTCTGTATCAAGTTAGGGTTACAATTAGATTCTTTCCAATGGCTGGTCTGATTGTAAGAACTCATAGATGGTAAAATGCCTGGCGTTTCTTTTAATTCCATAAGGGAAGAGGTATAATCTGAAGTGCTGTTGGTGTCTTCATGTACTGTCTCTCCTAAATCTGAATATTGATAATTATTATGTTCTTGAATGACAGAATCTGAAGAGCCAGAAGTTGAACTCTGAGAAGTAAAGGTTCTAGTCTGATCCCTGTTTTCCCGAGGTGATGAAATTTGAGGTGATTTTGTTGTGGAAGGACTAATCTTGAATAAGGAAGTGATGCCACAAAAATGCTAAAAAATTTATAAAGTTAATTAATATAATAAATATGCAATATAAAATTCCATGGAAATAAATATAAATAATGATGCTTAACTATATGGAAATAAGGAGAACTATAAATAAGTAGTCCATTCAAAGATATTATCTTGATCTATGAGAACAGAACATAATTTGGCTCCCATTAAAAGAAAAACTTATTGTAATTTGCATCTATTTCCTAATTACTTAAAATAGAATTTTTAGTTACACAAGTTATCCATGAATACCATTTCCTTCATAAAAATTAAAAGAGACTTACTGATAAGTTTAAAGTTCCCTTTAACTACTATAATGAACGCATCAGAACTGTTTGGAAGAGATGATGTAAACACATGAGAATAGAGTGTGTAACTGAATATCTGTGGGCATAATAACACTTCACAATGATCTGCAATGTGATAAATGATTTGTGCAGAATTATAACTTTATTTTTTTTTAATTTTTTAATTTTTTTTAATGCTTTATTCTATTTTACAGTACTGTATTGGTTCTGCCATATATTGACATGAATCAGCCACAGGTGTACACGATCTTCCCATGCTAAAGCCCCCTCCCACCTCCCTTCCCCGCCCATCTCCCCGGTTATTTAACTTTAAAATGTAAAATGTGTTTGACAACTAGTGACAATTCTATATGAAATTTAGCTTAAGTAAATTATTTCTTCACTCTTTGAAGTCCAAAACAAACTTGGATACCTTCATTTTGAAACCATTATGGTGAAAATAGATACTCAAATGCAAAGGAAATAGACTCATAGAAGAATATGGAATTCAAATAACTAACCTTTAACACTTTTTCTGGAACTTCAGGTAGGAGTTCCTGAAGTTGACAAAGAGTTGCTAACAATATCCAGTTCAGTGAAGGTCCTTTATTTAACATGAGCTGAGCCACCAATGGAGTAACACTTGGAAAATCAAGTAAGTACATTTCTTCCTAAAAAAATGTTTAAGGAATAATCAGAAGTGGTCTTTTTACTCTGCTCACTCCAGCAGATTAAAATTGATGTCATTACACCTACCACTCAATTTGAGATGCTTGGGGGAAAAAGTATGGCCAGGAGGGAAATAAATTTGTCTGTCAGTAAAAATTCTAACACCCAGAATTGGGAAGGATCTTAAAGTTCATTGAGTCTAACCACTCATCCAAAGTGATTCACTATAATTCATATCCTTCAAATGACAACTGTTATCTAATGATAGCTCTTCTAATGAGAAACCTTTTCAGGGACTACATTATATAGCTCAAGGTTTTTTCAGCTCTCTCTTTGTAGACTGTATGCCATCATCGTTTGGTTAAAATAAACCATGTGCATGATGTCTAACAGATGTTACAATTTCAGAAAAGGCTTATTGTGAAGAGTATAGGAAGAACTTTAAGTCTAGAAGTATATGTTTTCAGAAAGATCTCATAAATGTCTAGAAATGTAGCAGCCACATTTATTACTAAATTCCTTTTTTTTTTTTCTGGGTTACATTGACTTTTTGCACCTTCTTTGATTTTATCAAATGACAGACATGTTAGTAGATTGGACATGGCTTGGTAGGAAGGAAATTGCATTTACATACACATAAAAATGTTCTAGTCATACCCATACTTGCTGAGAGTACCCATACTTGCTGATAGTACTATATTCTGCTTATGCAAATAAAAGTCCTATGATTTAATATATATGAATATATTATTTGTTTTATAATTTTATTTTTTGAGTAGGTAAAATAGTCACATGGTTCAAAATTCAAAAGGACTAAAAGGTATATAGTAAAAAGTCCCATTCCTACTCCCCTACCTCAGTTTTCTCTAGAGATAATCAATGATATCATTTTGTGGTATTTTTCCAGAGATATTTTATTCATTTGTAAATGAATACATATTAATTTCCCCCTTTCTTATGCAAATGGTAGTGTACTGGATGCTCTGCACTGCAACTTTTACAGTTCATTTAATATATTTTGAAAGTCATTCCATGTTAGTACATAATGATCTCCATCCTCTTTCCATGATTTTAGGATTTATGTCTAAATAAATGTTACGCATTATGGCATATTGTTACATATACTCATGCAAGCATGATAGAACAAGAAAATGCTATCAGAAAGAGAATTCAAGTATATATATTTATATTTGCTCTGCAAATCTCTAATTTATATGTTAGGAAATAGACCTTAGATGGTGCAACTTTAAGCCAGGACTTATCCAACCATTCATGAGGATCTCTTTTCGTGGTCATTAAATTGTGGTCAGCAATTTGTCGAATCATCAGTGCAGTCTCTTCCACTCCTGGGGCAATTATAAGCTAAAATATATTTTTTATGTTAGATTACAGGGAATACTAAGAAGCAAAATATATCATTCAAAAATTGTTTACAATTTGAAGAAATAAAACCCCAGTAAATTCTAATCGTTGAACACTATTTTGGACTATAAAGAAAGCTGAGCACTGAAGAATTGATACTTTTGAACTGTAGTGTTGGAGAAGACTCTTTAGAGTCCCTTGGACTGCAGGAGATCCAACCAGTCCATCCTAAAGGAGATCAGTCCTGAGTGTTCATTGGAAGGACTGATGTTGAAGCTGAAACTCGAATACTTTGGCCACCTGATGTGAAGAACTGACTTATTTGAAAAGACCCTGATGCTGGGAAAGATTGAAGGCGAAAGGAGAAGGGGACAACAGGATGAGATGGTTGGATGGCATCACTGACTCAATGGACATGAGTTTGAGTAAACTCCGGGAGTTGGTGATGGACAGGGAAGCCTGGTGTGCTGCAGTTCATGGGGTCGCAAAGAGTCAGACACGACTGAGCGGCTGAACTGAACTGAACTTAGATACAATTTACTAATTTATCTATGTAAAATTCAGGAGGTTTCATTTGTGAGGATAAACAATTTACTTTCCTTCCTTAAATATGATATCCTTATAGTTTCTAATTTTTGGAATTAAATTGTTTTTCTTCACTTCCATTTGGCATTTATTAGTATAGTCTTTTAAAGCTATTTGGTGTTTTATTTCATTTGTATTAGAAGAAAAAGCAATTTGGATGTCACTAGTAATATTTAATACTTTGCTTTTTTGTAGGTTAAACCTACTAGTTCTCAAGTAAAAACAAGAATGAAAGATATAGTGCAAGATTTTTAAAAAACAAAGTTGAAAAATAAGGATGTTTACAGATTAATTTGATGCTGTATTCAAAAAGAAAAATGTTTTGATTTAATATATTTTTTGGAATCGTTCATCCAGTCATGGCTTCCTTAATGGTAAGGTACCCCTGCCAACGTGTATGTGTTAAAACTGCGTGCTCAGCCACTCAAGTCGCGTCTGACTCTGTGACACTGCAAACTGGAGCCCTCCAGCTCCTCTGTCTGTGGGATTGCCCAGGCAAGAATCATGGAGGGGGCTGCCATTTCCTCCTCCAGGGGATCTTCCTGACCCGGAGATCAAACCTGCATCTCCTGCATTGGCAGGTGGATTCTTCACCACTGAGCCACCTGGGAAGTGTTAAACTTAACTCTAAAAGGGGTTTTTAATACCCCCTACACTTCCTGTCTGTCACTTGTGTTTTCTTCCATGCCCTTCTCTCTTCTGAAATGCCAGCCTTTTCCTTCCGCTTTCATTTCTATTTTTATCTTCTTCATCTTTTGGATTTTGTTTACAGAAGGTAACTAATTCACGGGTTTAGCAATTTAAAGTGGATGGAGAATACTGCCCTAAACAATCATATCTTAATAATATAAATATTCTGTCCAGGGGTGGAAACTTAAGAAACAAAGACTATGCAAACCTCACAAAAATAATTATGACATTTTCTTTTCTTATCACAAGAATAACAAATACAAAGCAATGGACATGAGTTCAAGCAAATTCCAGGAAATAGTGAAGGACAGGGAAGCCTGGAATGCTGCAGTCCCTGGGGTCACAAAGAGTTAGATATGACTTAGTGACTGAACAATAACATATGCACACTAAAGAAGGGCTTTCTTTATATTAAATATACAGAACACACAGAAATGTACTGTTTGATTCCAGATTTATTTTATTAAAAGTTTTGGATGTTTTGAGAAGATCTTAGACTTTTAAATATAAATTTTATTTTTTTAAGGGCATAATTTTATAATGGTAATGACTATTACCTATACTCTAGGGTGAGGATTCTGGAGCTCCTCGCTAGACTTTGGGAGACTCAAGAACCCCCACCAAACATTGTTTTGAAAAATGTACATGTGTACATTTTTCTACAAAGAGAGTTCTTAAGAAATTGATAGAACTTGTTTTGAATTTTAGAGTAAAATATGGGATGAAATACTAACAGTAAAATATTAGCAGTATTTTCTTTTAGTTTAAGAAAATATATTTAAATTCCCCAATACTCCTTTTATGGCTAGGCTTTCCAGATGCTTGGAAATGAAAAAGTAATCCAACCTGATGGATTGTTTTTGGCCCTAAAAGCCAAAAATGCAAAAGGCCAAGAAATGCAAAAAAGCAAAATGGCTGTCTGAGGAGGCCTTACAAATAACTTGAAAACAAGAGACGCGAAAAGCAGAGAGCAAAGATATACCCATTTGAATGCAGAATTCCAAAGAACAGCAAGGAGAGATAAGAAAGCCTTCCTCAGTGATCAGTGCAAAGAAATAGAAGAAAACAATAGAATGGGAAAAACTAGAGATCTCTTCAAGAAAATTAGAGATACCAAGGGAACATTTCATGCAAAGATAGCTAGATAAAGGACAGAAATGGTCTGGACCTAACAGAAGCAGAAGATATTAAGAAGAGGTGGCAAGAATACACAGAAGAACTATATCAAAAGTATCTTCATGACCCAGATAATCACGATGGTGTGATCACTCACCTAGAGCCAGACATCCTGGAATACAAAGTCAAGTGGGCCTTAGGAAGCATCACTATGAACAAAGCTAGTGGAAGAGATGGATTCCAGTTGAGCTATTTCAAATCATAAAAGATGATGCTGTGAAAGTGCTGTACTCAATATGTCAGCAAATTTGGAAAACTCAGCAGTGGCCACAGGACTGAAAAAGGTCAGTTTTCATTCCAATCCCAAAGAAAGACAATGTCAAAGAATGCTCAAACTACTGCACAATTGCACTCATCTCACACGCTAGTAAAGTAATGCTCAAAATTCTCCAAGCCAGGCTTCAACAACATGAACTGTGAACTTCCAGATGTTCAAGCTGGATTTAGAAAAGGCAGAGGAACCAGAGATCAAATTGCCAACATCTGCTGGATAAAACATCTATTTCTGCTTTATTGACTACACCAAAGCCTTTGACTGTATGGATCACAATAAACTATGGAAAATTCTGAAAAAGATGGAAATACCAGACCACCTGACCTGCCTCTTGAGAAATCTGTATGCAGGTCAGGAAGCAACAGTTAGAACTGGACATGGAACAACAGACTGGTTTCAAATAGGAAAAGGAGTCCATCAAGGCTGTATATTGTCACCCTGCTTATTTAATTTATATGCAGAGAACATCATGAGAAACGCTGGGCTGGAAGAAGCACAAGCTGGAATCAAGATTGCCAGGAGAAATATCAGTAACCTCAGATATGTGGATGACACCACCCTTATGGCAGAAAGTGAAGAACTAAAGAGCCTCTTGATGAAAGTGAAAGAGGAGAGTGAAAAACTTGGCTTAAAGCTCAACATTCAGAAAACGAAGATCATGACATCCGGTCCCATCACTTCATGGCAAATAGATGAGGAAACAGGGTTAGACTTTATTTTGGGGGCTCCAAAATCACTGCAGATGGTGACTACAGCCATGAGCTTAAAAGATGCTTACTCCTTGGAAGAGAAGTTATGGCCAACCTAGACAGCATATTAAAAAGCAGAGACATTACTTTGCCAACAAAGGTCTGTCTAGTCAAGGCTATGGTTTTTCCAGTAGTCATGTACGGATGTGAGAGTTGGATTATAAAGAAAGCTGAGCACCAAAGAATTGATGCTTTTGAACTGTGGTGTTAGAGAAGACTCTTGAGAGTCCCTTGGACTGTAGGAGATCCAACCAGTCCATCCTAAAATAAATCAGTCCTGAGTGCTGAGTGGAAGGAATAATGTTGAAGCTGAAACTAGAATACTTTGGCCATCTGATGTGAAGAACTGACTCATCTGAAAAGACCCTGATGCTGGGAAAGTTTGAAGGCAGGAGGAGAAGGGGATGACAGAGGATGAGATGGTTGGATGGCATCACTGACTCAATGGACAAAAGTTTGAGTAAGCTCCGGGAGTTGGTGACAGACAGGGATGCCTGGCATGCTGCAGTCTATGGCGTTGCAAAGAGTTGGACATGACTGAGCAACTGAACTGAACTGAAAAGCCAAAAGCCATATTACCAAATTATTCTAAAATAATATGTCTAAGTAACCCCTTTTAATGTAACAATGTTATCAAGTAGGAGAATGGGAGGCTTGAGTATTGGTGATACATTGATAACAAAATTAGAGCAATTTGATCATATTTTTTTCTCAACTTTCATGGGAAAATGGACTTTTAAGAGCATTAGGAAAACTTGAAAAGCTTTTGGAATAGTTGAAGTCAGGTAGGAAGAGACTTTCATTTGGAATGGATTGTGCCTGGGCAGTAATTCCTATTTCATCCCCAAATGCCTTCCTTGGAACATATACTTTGTAGGAAAAGTCACTGTTCCTGAATACTCACTTATTGGTATCGGATACCCCATGCAGAGAAAAATAAAATGATTCTCTAAATCATGTTTTGCATATGACTGCTCACTATTAAGTGAAAAGAGGCTGATTAAATGGTGAAACCTCCCTTCAGTGAATAAATGAGAAATTTACATTTATTTAGATAACTTTTCTGAGAATTGTATTTCTTTGTTAAAAATGCATCATAGGATCAAAACTATCTGGATTTTATTTCAAATAGATCATTTGATGATTTGATGTTTGTGGAATATTTTTACTGTGTACAAAACACTGTGCTAGAATGCTACAGGTTTTACAAGGAAAAGGGCCTAGTTCTCATGGTTCAGAGTGGATGATATATGAATAAATACCTTATATTATAATAAAGATATGAAATGTTATTTGGAGGATGGGAGGAGAAATTTACCTTGAGTATAATTGGGGCAAAATTTTTTAAAGGCGATAATGTTTAAAGGAATAGTATTTCTGGGGAAAGACAGGACAGAATCACATGGCTGAGAGGTGTAGTGTGGAGACATATTCAGGAAATGGTGAGGAGAATAATACCTTTAAGGATTCTAGGATTACTAGGGCTTCCCTGGTGACTCAGATGGTAAAGAACCTGCCTGCAATGCAGGAGACAGGATTCAGTCCTTGGGTCAGGAAGATCCCCTGGAGAAGGAAACGGCAACCCACTCCAATATTCCTGCCTAGAGAATTTCATGGACAGGAGAGCCTGGCGATGGGTTACAGTCCGTGGGGTCCCAAAGAGTCAGACACAACTAAGCTATGGGTCAAATTGTGGAGGAGTTTGAATCAGCTGGGATCAACTCTATTCTGATGATGTAGGAAGCTGTACAAGATCTTTTGAGCAAGACAATTCAACTCAACAACATATTTTTCAAGAGCTTGCTATGTAGGCTCTGCTTAGTGCTAGGAAGACAAAAACAAACAAACAAACAAAGCACATTCCCTTTCCTTTAGGAGCTTGCAGTCTCGGTAGTGAAGTATCACATCTGTATTTCAGAAATGTAATTGGTATCAGTATACATGAAGCATGGGAGTGGGAAAAGAGTAGAGATAAGGAGATTAATTGGGAAAAAACTCCAAATATGGTGTGAAGGCCTTTATTTAGGGAAATAGCTATGAGAGAGGCATAATCTAGAGACACTGCAGAGTTAGACTGAAAATTTTTCTACTGATTAGCTTAGAATAGTAATGCCATAAACTAGGTGTAAAAATTAACAAAAATGTTAAGTAAAACAGAGTTAGGAGACTAGAGGAGGAGCTCTCATGTCCTACCATAGAGTCCAGTAAGAAGAAAGGCTTCCTCTTCTTTCCTGGCAAGAGTTCAAAATAGCTATGAGAGAGGCATAATCTAGAGACACTGCAGAGTTAGACTGAAAATTTTTCTACTGATTAGCTTAGAATAGTAATGCCATAAACTAGGTGTAAAAATTAACAAAAATGTTAAGTAAAACAGAGTTAGGAGACTAGAGGAGGAGCTCTCATGTCCTACCATAGAGTCCAGTAAGAAGAAAGGCTTCCTCTTCTTTCCTGGCAAGAGTTCAGCCAATGAGAGACTGTCACAACTCCACTGATGAAAAGTCACTATACTTTGAACTCTCAACTCCTCCAATGGACTCTGTTTATTGTAACTTCCCAACTTTCTTTTTCCCTCTTTAAAAGAGTTCCCCTCTCCTTTCTGTGCCTGGACTTGGACATGATTTACCATATTTCCTACAGTTTCTAATGGTTGCAGATCCTAAATTGCAGTTATTTGTTGATCCTGTACAAACGCATTTTTACTGTGCAAATAACTGGCCGTGTATTTTGTCTTAGGACAACACAAATTTGGGAGAGGATACAAATTGCGTTTTGGATATGCAGAGTTTGAGCTACCTGTGGGATATTATGTAGGCATTTCCAATAGAATTCTAGAATATTTGTGCAGACTTTAAGAAAAGTAAGGGAAATGTTAAGGATTTTCTTCGACATGAAAGCTAAATTTGTGGGAAATATCTGAGTTTATCAAACAAAGAATATAAAGTGATAACAGTAGAGAACTGAGCCCTCCATTTAGAGAAACTATCTAAACATCAGAGTGGGACATTGAAAAAAGCCAGGAAAGAAGATTGATTAGCGATCACCAAGGTATTGCTCTATTCATGTCATAAAATTTCTATTTTATACTAGATAGACACAGTATATCTTCCATAAGTGAATATTTTTGATCAAGGGATATTTATTT
>SJYC01113339.1:0-15513 GCA_006408675.1 Madoqua kirkii
GTCTTTTTCAATGAGTTAGCTATTCCCATCAGATGGATGTTAGGGTTACAAATAAATTTTATCAAGTAGACAAATCCACAAATACAGAATCATGAATAATGAGGATCAATTGTGCCAAAACCCTTAGTGCTCCTGATAAATGTTTATACTCAGAGAAACACCGGAAACAGCAAACAATCCATTACTAAAGCAATGTAACTGGAAAGAAACCATGATATTCTCACAGGTGTGAAATTACTACCTGTCTTCACTCTTTATATCAATGTGCCAGGTTTTCATAACTTTGGGTGTACAATGTGTACAGAAGAAAACTTATTAAATCTTTTTGATGGTATGAGTACTGATATTCTTAAAAAACCATCAGGAAGACTTCAGAAGTTGAAGACAGGAAATATTTATCAAGTGATTCACCCAAAAAAGTAATGGTAAATGTGTTTAGTGGACAAAGAATGTAACCTGGACAGAATGAAAGACATCTTTAAAATGAGGCCAGGAAGGCACACTGCCACCTACAAATGCTTAATATAGCACAGATATTTTTATTTGGGAATAAACCTAAACTATGTCCTGATTTAGAAGAACAAAAGTATAACAGGGTCCAAGAGGTCGTCAACAAACTTAAGGTGAACATGTACAATGGCATGAGCAATGAAGAGCCTGCTCTGGAGCTTGTGTCCATGCAGTGGGAGATGCCTTGAGAAGGAAGGACAAATGAACTCAAATCTCAAGATCTTTTGCCTATATTTTAAGGGCATCAATGCACCATGCTCTCCCATGACCTGCCATGCTCTAGTCTTGTCCTTTTTGCATTAAGGATCAAAGACAAGCTATAACTAGAAATTTGCATGTATGCATTTTTCCCTGGTGGCCCAGATGGTAAAGAATCTGCCTACAATGCAAGAGACTTGGGTTCGATCCCTGGGTTGGTAAGATCCCCTGGAGGAGGGCATGGCAACTGACTCCAGTATTCTTGCCTGGAGAATCTCCATAGACAGAGGAGCCTGGCAAGCTAAAGTCCATGGAGGTTACAAAGAGTTGGACACAATGAGTGAGTAAGCACAGCACATCACACATTTTACTGCAACTGACAAAAAAGACATGTTTGAACCTCCAACATTTTCCTCACTGATGTTGACCTTTGCTAAATATATGCCATTTATGAATGCACTGGTATAAAGAAATACCAAGAACAGGAACTGACTATGGCTCAGATTATGAAATTCTTATTGACAAATTCAGACTGAAGAAAGTAGGGAAAACCAATAGACCCATTCAAGTATGACCTAAATCAAATCCCTTATGATTATAGAGTAGAAGTGAGAAATAGATGCAAGGGATTAGATCTGATAGACACAGTGCCTGAAGAACTATGTATGGAGGTTCATGACATTGTAAAAGAGGCAGTGATCAAGACCCTTCCCAAGAAAAAGAAATTCAAAAAGGCAAAATGGTTGTTTGAGGAGGCCTTACAAATAACTGAGAAAAGAAGAGAAGCTAAAGGTAAAGGACAAAAGGAAAGATCTACTCATTTGAATGCAGAGTTCCAAAGAATAGCAAGAAAGCCTTCTTCAGTGACCAATGCAAAGAAATAGAGGAAAATAATTGAATGCAAAAGACTAGATATCTTCAAGAAAATTAGAGATTTTACAAAGGAATATTTTATGCAAAGATGGGCACAATAAAGAACAGAAGTAATATGGACCTAACAGAAGCAGAAGATAGAAGATATTAAGAAGAGGTGGCAAAAATACACAGAAGAGCTATACAAAAAAGATCTTCATGACCCAGATAATCACAATGGTGTGATCACTCACCTAGAGCCAGACATCCTGGAATGCAAAATCAAATGGGTCTGAGGAAGCATCACTATGAACAAAACTAGTGGAGGTGATGGAATTCCAGCTGAGCTATTTTAAATCCTAAAAGATGACGCTGTGAAAGTGCTACACTCAATATGCCAGCAAATCTAGAAAACTCAGCAGTGGCCACAGGACTGGAAAAGGTCAGTTTTCTTTCCAATCCCAAAGAAAGGCAATGCCAAAGAATGTTCAAACTACTGCACAATTGCATTCATCTCACATGCTAGCGGAGGAGCCTGGTAGGCTGCAGTCCATGGGGTCGCTAAGAGTTTGGCACTACTGAGCAACTTCACTTTCAGTTTTCACTTTCAAGCATTGGAGAAGGAAATGGCAACCCACTCCAGTATTCTTGCCTGGAGAATCCCAGGTATGGGGGAGCCTAGTGGGCTGCCGCCTATGGGGTTGCACAGAGTCAGACACAACTGAAGCAACTTAGCAGCAGCAGTAGCACATGCTAGCAAAGTGATGCCCAAAATTCTTCAAGCCAGACTTCAACAATATGAAATATGGACTTCCAGATGTTCAACCTGGATTTAGAAAAGGCAGAAGAACCAGAAATCAGATTGCCAACATCCCTTGGATCATCAATAAATCAAAAATATTCCAGAAAAAATATCTACTTTTGCTTTATTGACTATGCCAAAGCCTTTGACTATGTGGATCACAACTGTGGAAAATTCTTCAAGAAATGGGAATACTAGACCACCTCCTGGGAAATCTGTGTATGCTGGTCAAGAAGCAACAGTGAGAACTTGGAACAACAGACTGGCTCCAAATAGGGAAAGGAGTATGTCAAGACTGTATATTGCCACCCTGCTTATTCAACTTATATGCAAAGTACATCATGCAAAATGCCAGGCTGAATAAAGCACAAGCTGAAATCAAGGTTGCTGGGAGAAATATCAATAACCTCAGGTACACAGATGAAATCACCCTTATGACAGAAAGTGAAGAACTAAAGAGACTGTTGATGATGAAAGTGAAAGAGGAGAGTGAAAAAGTTGGCTTAAAACTCAACATTCAGAAAATTAAGATCATGGCATTGGATCCCAGAACTTCATGGTGAATATATGGGGAAACAATGGAAATAGTGAAAGATTTTATTTTCTTAAACTCCAAAATCACTGCCGACGATGACTGCAGCCATGAAATTGAAAGACACTTGCTCCTTGGAAGAAAAGCTATTGCAACACTAGACAGCATATTAAAAAGCAGAGATATAGCTTTGACAAGAAATGTTCATCTAGTCAAAGCTATGGTTTTTCCAGTAGTCATGTATGGATGTGAGATTTGGATTGTAAAGAAAGCTGAACACTGAAGAACTGATGCTTTTGAACTGTGGTGTTGGAGAAGACTCTTGAGAGTCCCTTGGACAGCAAGGAATCAGACCGGTCAATACTAAAGGAAATCAGTCCTGAATAATTATTGGAAAGATTGATGCTAAAGCTGAAACTCCAATATTTTGGCCACCTGATGTGAAAAACTGACTCACTTGCAAAGACCCTGATGTTGAGAAAGGTTGAAGCCTGGAGGAGAAGGGGACAACAGAGGATGAAATGGTTGGATGGCATCACCAACTCAATGGACATGAGTTAGAGTAAGCTCCAGGAGTTGGTAATGGACAGTGCAGGTGGCTGTGACCGTCACACTAAGCACTGCAGAAAGGAACTAACCCACGTCTGAGGTCAGAGACAGAAGCCGGGAGGACCTCATACCCAAAGGGCAGTGGCCAAGAGGAGTCACTGCACGTCCGAGGTCAGAGGCAGTGGCCAGGAGTGCCAGGCTGCGACTACGCAGGAATGGCCAAGAGGAGCTACTCCATGTCCAAGGTCAGAGGCTGCAGTTGGAAGGAGCCACTCCACAGTCGAGGTCAGGGGCAGTGGATGGGAGGAACAACCATCATCCAAGGAGCCATGGCTGTGCTGGCACAGGAGGGACTAGAGGAGCCATCCCACGTTGAAGGTCGGGAAGGGTGGCGGTGAGGAGATACCCCTCATCCAAGGTAAGAAGCAGCAGCTGCGCTTTGCTGGAGCAGCCGTGAAGACATATCCCATGCCCAAGGTAAGAGAAACCCAAGTAATATGGTAGGTGTTGCGAGAGGGCATCAGAGGGCAGACACACTGAAACCATAATCACAGAAAACTAGTCAATCTAATCACACTAGGACCACAGCCTTGTCTAACTCAATGAAACTAAACCATTACTGTGAGGCAGCCCAAGATGGGCGGGTCATGGTGGAGAGGTCTGACAGAATGTGGTCCACTGGAGAGGGGAATGGCAAACCACTTCAGTATTCTTACCTTGAGAACCCCATGAACAGTATGAAAAGGCAAAATGATAGGATACTGAAAGAGAAACACGCCAGGTCAGTAGGTGCCCAATATGCTACTGGAGATCAGTGGAGAAAGAACTCCAGAAAGAAAGAAGGGATGGAGCCAAAGCAAAAACAGTACCCAGCTGTGGATATGACTGGTGATAGAAACAGGGTCCAATACTGTAAAGAGCAATATTACATAGGAACCTGGAATATCAGGTCCATGAATCAAGGCAAATTGGAAGTGGTCAAACAAGAGATGGACTGAAATAGGTGAATTTAACTCAGATGACTATTATATCTACTACTGTGGGCAGGAATCACTCAAAAGAAATGGAGTAGCCATCATGGTCAACAAGAGTCCAAAATGCAGTACTTGGATGCAATCTCAAAAACAACAGAATGATCTCTGTTCGTCTCCAAAGCAACCATTCAATATCACGGTAATCCAAGTCTATGCCCCAACCAGTAATGGTGAAGAAGCTGAAGTTGAACGGTTCTATGAAGACCTACAAGACCTTTGACAACTAACACCCAAAAAAGATGTCATTTTCATTATAGGGGACTGGAATGCAAAAGTAGAAAGTCAAGAAACACCTGGAGTAACAGGCAAATTTGGCCTTGGAATGCAGAATGAAGCAGGGCAAAGATGAATAGAGTTTTGCCAAGAAAAGGCACAGGTCATAGCAAACACCCTTTTCCAACAACACAAGAGAAGACTCTACACTTGGATATCACCAGATGGCCAACACCGAAATCAGATTGATTACATTTGTTGCAGCCAAAGATGGAGAAGCTTTATACAGTCAGCAAAAACAAGACCAGGAGATGACTGTGGCTCAGATCATGAACTCCTTATGACCAAATTCAGACTTAAATTGAAGAAAGTAGGGAAAACCACTAGATCACTCAAGTATGACCTAAATCAAATCCCTTATGATTATACAGTGGAAGTGAGAAATAGATTAAAGGGCCTAGATCTGATAGAGTGCCTGATGAACTATGGAATGAGGTTCGTGACATTGTACAGAACACAGGGATCAAGATCATCCCGATGGAAAAAAAATGCAAAAAAAAGCAAAATGACTGTCTGAGGAGGCCTTACAAATAGCTGTGAAAAGAAGAGAAGTGAAAAGCCAAGGAGAAAAGGAAAGATGTAAGCATCTGAATGTAGAGTTCCAAAGAACAGCAAGAAGAGATAAGAAAGCCTTCTTCAGCTATCAGTGCAAATAAATAGAGAACAGAATGGGAAAGACTAGAGATCTCTTCAAGAAAATTAGAGATACCAAGGGAACATTTCATGCAAAGATGGGCTCGATAAAGGACAGAAATGGTATGGACCTAACAGAAGCAGAAGATATTAAGAAGAGGTGGCAAGAATACACAGAAGAACTGTACAAAAAAGATCTTCATGACCTGGATAATCACGATGGTGTGATCACTCATCTAGAGCCAGACATCCTGGAATGTGAAGTCAAGTGGGCCTTAGAAAGCATCACTACGAACAAAGCTAGTGGAGGTGATGGAATTCCAGAGCCCGATAAAGGACAGAAATGGTATGGACCTAACAGAAGCAGAAGATATTAAGAAGAGGTGGCAAGAATACACAGAAGAACTGTACAAAAAAGATCTTCATGACCTGGATAATCACGATGGTGTGATCACTCATACAGAGCCAGATATCCTGGAAGTCAAGTGGGCCTTAGAAAACATTACTACGAACAAAGCTAGTGGAGGTGATGGAATTCCAGTGGAGCTATTTCAAATCCTGAAAGATGATGCTGTGAAATTGCTGCACCAATACAGTGTACTGACGCATATATATGGAATTTAGAAAGACGGTAACAATAACCCTGTATGCGAGACAGCAAAAGAGACACAGATGTATAGAACAATCTTTTGGACTCTGTGGGATAGGGAGAGAGTGGGATGATTTGGGACAGTGGCATTGAAACATATATAATATCATATAAGAAACGAATCGCCAGTCTAGGTTCAATGCATGATACAGGATGCTTGGGGCTGGTGCACTGCGATGACCCAGAGGGATGGTACGGGGAGGGAGGTAGGAGGGGTGTTCAGGATTGAGAACACGTGTACACCTGTGGCAGATTCATGTTGATGTATGGCAAAATCAATACAATATTGTAAAGTAATTAGCCTCCAATTAAAATAAATAATTTTAAATTTAAAAAATCAATGTTTTCTCTGAATAAAATAATTTTTTAAAGGATAAAAATCAGCACCTTTTTTCCTACCACTGTAGCTAAGGGCAAAGAAATAATTCCAGCTTGTTGCCAATAGGCTTACAGCTACTACAGCCCTAGAGGTAACAGTTATTCTAAGGTAAGAGTCAAAAATTTATGTACAAAGCAAGCCACAGACCAGAAGAAAATACTTGCAATACATACACTTTAAAAAAGACGATATCCAATATCTATAAAGAACTCTTATAACTTAACATTTTAAAAGAACCCCAATTGAATATTTGACAAGATACTTGATCAATACTTTATATTAAGGTATACACGTGCAATAATATGGACACATTTTGAAAGCATGCTAAATGAAGTAAGTCAATCACAAAAGACCACATATTTCATGATTCTATTTCTATAGAACATCCAGAATAGACAAACCTATAAAGACACAGAATGCGAGTGACTGTTAATGGGTACAAGATTCCTTTTAGGGGATGAACCAGAATTTCATTTACAGAGCCCCACTCTGGCTTCCATAGTTGGGGTCATGCACGAGAAAGGTGAGTCCCCAGAATAGTTGACATTGAAGGCTTCTAGGGGTTTCTTTCAAGAGAGCTGTAGGAAACAGTCTCCACTCTCAAAAGAGGCACACAAAATCTCACTCACCCTGAGACCCAGGGAAGAGGCAATACTTTGAAAGGAGCCTGAGTCAGACCTACCAGCTGATCTGGAGAGATTTCCAAGAAGGCAGGGGCAATTGGAGCTCACCCTCAGGACATAGATGTTGGCAGTAGCTGTCTTTTGGATACTTGTTCTGCCATGAGGATTCTAGTGCTGATAAGTGCCATTCTGAAATCCTCCCTCTAGCTTGTTAGCACTGGGTCAGGCCCCACCCACAAGCCTTTTGGGCATTAGTACCGAGATTCCTCAGGCCCAGGAGCTGCTGTGTGGGGACACAATACCACCTACCAGCAGGACCCCCAATCCCCCAGCCACCGTGGGATGTGGTCCTGCCCACCAGAAGGCCAAGGAAACATACCTGCCCACCAGTGGCTGGACAACAGCCCAGGATCTCTTAGGCCTCAACTGTGCCCACCAGCAGGACAGTATCAGCTATGAGACCCCAGGACCTGGCTCCATCTGCCAGTGGGTAGGCACTAGCCCTGGGTCATCGAGCCCTACCACAGCCCATCAGTAGGCTAACATCAGCTCTGGGATACTCTGGGCTCCTCAACCAGCCACCTGAGGGTATAAAACCCACCCACTATTTGGCTAATCCCTGCCTTAAAACCCTACAACTAGCCATGTCAAAAACCAGTTCCACCTACCAGCAGGCTGACACTAGATCCAGGACTCCCAGCTTTGCAGCCAGCCATTCTGGGACCTGGCTCCACCCATGAGTAGGTTAACAGTAATCCTGGGGTCCCCAGCTCCATAGGCAGTGACTTTGGGACCCAGCCCCACCCACTAGTGGCCAGTGGCCTCCACACAAGAGCAGGGTTTGGCAACCAACTGGACAAGCGGTCAGCCACACCTATCAGACCACTCACATTAGTCAATCTGCCACAACAGAAGTGCCTATATAGCCCACCTAGGGCTGTGCATAGTGCATACAGCTAGAGCATATAGCTCTAGTGACCAGAGGGAGTGCACTGCTGGGACATATACAACTGCTCCAAAAGACCACTTTTCCCAAACTAGGAAACATAACCAACCTACCCCACACATAGAAATAAAAACTGTGAATTAGGCAAAATGAAGGGACAGAAGGATATATTCCCAATGAAGGAACAAGCTAAAACCCCAGGAAGAACTAAATGAAGATAAGCAATATACTCAATAAAGAGTTCAAGGTAATGATCATAAATATGCTCAAGGAATTTGGGAGAACATAGACATAAAGTTCCTAAATAAAATAAAAAAGTTCCTGAATAAAATCTTTTTAAAAATCTACAGAAATAAAATCCTAAATAAAATATTTAAATTGTATCAAGTTTAAAAATGCCTAATGACTAAACCTTTTGGTATCAAAGGATGATTTCTATTGTTGAAAAGAGATTACTAGACATTACTGAACACTTAAAACTCAGCTGTCAGGTCGAAAAATAATGGTGCTAGTTTACACCTAGGCTGATGTACACAGAAAATGAGCTAGAAATTATCATTTATAAAAGGAAATAAGGTCTCTTTAACTGAAAATGTCTAGATATTTAAAGCTGAGACTATAGAATTTTAGAACAGAAAGAGACTTAAGGATTAGTTTGTCAAATTTCCTCATTTTTTTCAAGGAAGAAAATGGGGCTTAGTGAAGGTCAAAGTTATAAATTCTGGCAGAGCCAGAGTTACATTAAATGCTGGAATTTAGTTGTATTTTCCCAATTACCTCCTGGAATGTCAATATCTAACATTTTCTCATTCTAAAAATATTTACAGAAGTCATATTTACTATTATACTTACGTTCTACTTGAGGCACATTTGTAGGTAAAAATGTCTCCAATTTAGTATCATCGGAAGATAAATTATTATGACACAAATATGTACTTAGAGGTTCCAAAGTTTCTGGCAGATTTAGTCTTGCTTCTTTCCACCACTCTGCATTTACAGGATTAACCACAAGTTTTTCTTGTTCAACAGAAAATATATTTTTCAAATCTGTAAGTGAATATTGATTGTTGGGCTCTTCAATTCTTGGCACTTAAAAAATCAAAACAAACCAAACAACAAATATGAGAAAAAATCCACATGGCAAAAAAAAGAAAAAAAAAACCAGAATCACACTAAAAATCTCTAATAAAGTAAATTTTACAAATTAGAATGAAAATAAAACAAACATATCTAGTATTTTATTTTCAAGATGCTAATATTTGTAAAAGTCTAAAATATTATAGCAACAGAAGTCACATAAAGGTTTTTTTCAATATATGGAAATATCATGAAGTTAAAATTATTCTACTATTTAGCAGGAAATAAAGCTTTTGTTTGACTGTTTTAGTAATTACTAAATTAGTACATTCAATAATATTTTGAAGAATTAATGTAAGATTTATTAAATCAGAAATTTTCTCATAATGAGCCTAAATAAGAAAATATGTTTTATCAGATTTTATGATAATTATCATTTTAGATATTGTGGCACAGAACTTTTCATTACTTTTTAGCTTAAGTAGGGAAAGAGATAGAGAAGGAAATGGCAACCCACTCCAGTGTTCTTGCCTGGAGAATCCCAGGGAGAGCAGCATGTCCAACAACAACAATACATTTCTACTGATTGCACCTTTTCATCTATACTTTTTATTTAGCATTAAAATCAATTTTTACCTTTAATATAAAATGAGTTCAGAGAGCTTCGGCAGCTTTCTAATTGCCATAGCATATGGTATTTGTTAGCTGATTCTTCAGCAGTAAGCAAATTACTGAAAAAGAAGAGTTAAAGTTTAATATTAGATAATATATATATAATACAATATAACAATGGACCCAAGCCCATTCTAAACAGAATTTCTGGACCTTCTACTGGCTGAGGATCAGAACTATAAGAAATTTCTGTCTCCTCTACCTTTTCAGGAAGTAAAAGATCCTGAAGTTTAGTTCAGGTCCTTCAGTTTTGTGGGTAAGTGAGTGATGTGTCTGTGTGTTTTTGGTATTTAGGAAAGAAGGAAGTATGTATGACAAGCAGTGTAAATCAGTAAATTCAGCTCATTAGATCAATAATATTTTGAAGAATTAATGTAAGATTTATTAAATCAGAAATTTTCTCATAATGAGCCTAAATAAGAAAATATGTTTTATCAGATTTTATGATAATTATCATTTTAGATATTGTGGCACAGAACTTTTCATTACTTTTTAGCTTAAGTAGGGAAAGAGATAGAGAAGGAAATGGCAACCCACTCCAGTGTTCTTGCCTGGAGAATCCCAGGGAGAGCAGCATGTCCAACAACAACAATACATTTCTACTGATTGCACCTTTTCATCTATACTTTTTATTTAGCATTAAAATCAATTTTTACCTTTAATATAAAATGAGTTCAGAGAGCTTCGGCAGCTTTCTAATTGCCATAGCATATGGTATTTGTTAGCTGATTCTTCAGCAGTAAGCAAATTACTGAAAAAGAAGAGTTAAAGTTTAATATTAGATAATATATATATAATACAATATAACAATGGACCCAAGCCCATTCTAAACAGAATTTCTGGACCTTCTACTGGCTGAGGATCAGAACTATAAAAAATTTCTGTCTCCTCTACCTTTTCAGGAAGTAAAAGATCCTGAAGTTTAGTTCAGGTCCTTCAGTTTTGTGGGTAAGTGAGTGATGTGTCTGTGTGTTTTTGGTATTTAGGAAAGAAGGAAGTATGTATGACAAGCAGTGTAAATCAGTAAATTCAGCTCATTAGTAGGTATGAAGTCAAAAATTAGTACGTAGCAGGAACAATGGACTGGTTCAAAACTGGGAAAGGAGTACATCAAGGCTGTATATTGTCACTCTGCTTATTTAACTTATATGAGAAGTACATCATGCAAAATACCTAGATGAAGCACAAGCTGGATGAAGCATAAGCTGGAATCAAGATTGCTAGGAGAAATATCAATAATCTCAGATAGGCAGATGACACCACCCTTATGGCAGAAAGTGAAGAGGAACTAAAGAGCTTCTTGTGAAGGTGAAAGCAGAGAGTTGAAAAGCTGGCTTAAAATTCAACATTTAAAAAATGAAGATCATGGCATCCAGTCCCATCACTTCATGGCAAATAGATGGGGAAACAATGAAAACAGTGACAAATCTTATTTTCTTGGGCTCCAAAATCATTGTGGACAGTGACTGCAGCTATGAAATTAAAAGACACTTGCTTGCTCCTTGGAAGAGCTATGATAAACCTAGACAGTGTATTAAAAAGCAGAGCAAAAAGTAAAATTTAAAAAGCAAAAAATTGCTGACAAAGGTCCATCTAGTCAAAGCTATGGTTTTTCCAGTTGGAAAATCCCATGGGTGGAGGAGTCTGGTGGGCTCCAGTCCATGGGGTCGCTAAGAGTCGGACACAACTGAGCGACTTCACTTTCACTTTTCACTTTCATGCATTGGAGAAGGAAATGGCAACCCACTCCAGTGTTCTTGCCTGGAGAATCCCAGGGGCGGGGGAGTCTGGTAGGCTGCCGTCCATGGGGTCACACAGAGTCGGACACAACTGAAGCGACTTAGCAGCATGTACAGAATTGATGCTTTTGAACTGTGATGTTGGAGATGACTCTTGAGAGTCCCTTAGATTGCAAGGAGATCAAATTAGCCAATCTTAAAGATCAGTCCTGAATATTCATTGCAAGGATTGATGCTAAAGCTGAAGCTCCAATACTCTAGCCACCTGATGCAAAGAGCTGACTCATTGGAAAAGACCCTGATGCTGGAAAAGACTGAGGGCAGGAGGAGAAGGGGATGACAGAGGACAAGATTGTTGGATGGCACCAATTCAATGGACACGAGTTTGAGCAAACTTTGTGAGATGATGAAGGACAGGGAAGCCTGGCATGCTGCAGTCCAGAGATATTTTCTTTGGTCACATATAAAAATATATTCACAAGTTAGCAATCAGTGTAGAAATAAAGGGGTCGTAAAGAGTCCGACACAACTAAACGACTGAACAAGAACAACAATAGGGAAGAGACCATTAATTCACAAACCCTTTAATCTATGCCCCAAACCTTCCACACCCTCTTAAATGAGAAGTGATTGTATTCTGTTTCTCTGCTCATATGTGACCCCATGGACTGTAGCCCACTAGGCTCCTTTTTCCATGGGATTTCCCAGGCAAGAATACTGGAGTGGGCAGCCATTCCCTTCTCCAGGGGATCTTCCTGACCCAGGGATTGACCCAGGTCTTCTGCATTGCAAGCAGATTCTTTATCTGAGCCACCAGGGAAACCCCACAGAACATATAGGAACATGCTAACTGTAAGTATTGCTAGTTCAATTGACAATTCTGGGTAGTAGCAGACAACTAGATCTTATGTCTAAATCACCCAATTTACTCACATAACCCAGGTCTTGCATGTGGTGGTAATATTTGAGAAGCTAGACAGTTCTTAAACCTTGCCAAAGTCTCTTTGACAACCTGATACTTCAGATTGTAGGTTATCTTAAAGTAAAAGGAAAGATAAATATTTAGGCAAACCAAGTCCAGCAGAAGATCATAATCATAATATAGACAAATGACTTCCTTCTTAATCGAGCTTTCTGAAGACATGTCTGAATTTGATATTTTCTTTGGTCATATATAAAAATATACTCACAATTCAGCAATCAGTTAATGTAGAAAAAAGGCTTCACACCACACAGACATTTTTTTAGCACCATAAAATCTAGCATAGAGTTTTACATGTAGTAGGAACTAAAAATATTTGTTAACTGGTTATATCATTCCCTGGTGGCTCAGACGGTAAAGCGTCTGTCTACAATGTGGGAGACCCAGGTTCAATCCCTGGGTCGGGAAGATCTCCTGGAAAAGGAAATGGCAACCCACTCCAGTATTCTTGCCTGGAAAATCCCATGGATAAAAGAGCCTGGTAGGCTACAGTCCACGGGGTTGCAAAGAGTCAGACACGACTGAGCGACTTCACTTTATATCTCTAGCCAAAATGTTGTGTTCTGAAACAAAAGTAATTGGGGCCGTAAAAGCAAGTTAAAAGTACAATAATATTACATATTATTTTTCCTTTCTTTTTTTAAAAAATTATTTGTTCTCTTTGTTTTCAGTTTCACCATTGATGTATATAAGTTTATTTTTAAATAGGAATTTTTAAGTTTTTATGTTCACGAACCAATGGAAATGATTTCCAGTGATGAGACAGTTTCTTAAAGTTGTTTCAAAAGGCCCTAAAACCTTTGGCTAATTGAAAAGTCTTTTTGTTCTAACTGGCAAATCATAAATACAGATAAGACTTAATTTCATAAATTCTCATTAGATGTTTGAATTATAACAATAAGTAGGTATAAAACACGCGTGATTAAAATGAGTTTACCACAGTTTAAATAAATACTTTCAATATGAGAAATTCAAGATTATATTAATTCCAGCTAGTCTTTGTTTCTAATTGACAATCTGCCTTAACAGATGCAAACCAGTCAATCCTAAAGGATATCAACCCTGATATTCATTGGAAGGACTGATGCTTAAGCTCCAATACTTTGGCTACCTGATGTGAAGAGCTGACTCACTGAAAAAGACCCTGATGCTGGGAAAGATTGAGGGCAGGGGGACAGAGGATGAGATGGTTGGATGGCATTACTGATTCAATGGACATGAGTCTGAGCAAACTGTGGGAGGTAATGAAGGACAGGGAAGACGGGTATGCTAAAGTTCATAGGGTTGCAAAAAATTGGACATGATTTAGAGAGTTAACAACAACAAGAAGGGTATATGGAGTAAGTAAAAGATTAAAAGAACACACACGAAAAGAAATATAGGCCCTGCAAATAAAAGATGAAAAATCTTGCACCTTAACAAAGGGATTAAAATTTTTAAACAAATTATAGAGAGTTTCTATACTTGTCTCATGCTATTTTGTTAGAGCTCGTATCTGATATGGACAGTTCTAGTTCATGGTAGAGTTCTGCATAGCTCTAAAACAAAATCTACTCCTCCTAAAGGAAATTCCTCTTTGCCAGAAGATGAAGATAATTGGTACCCTGAATGTCAGTTTTCTTTATTTTATGCTGTGACACTCTCCTGAGACCACTAGTAGAAGCCTGAGCAGCTAGTGATGAGACGCTCCAGTTGCTTCCAGTAATCCAATAGCATTCGCTTCTGCCAGATTAGCCAATCACAACTAAGAACTCAGAATATGTACTATTATTATCCCAATACTATAGATAAGGAAGCTGAGGCACAGGGCAATTAAGATCACAGAACTAGTAAATGACAAAGCCAGACAATCTGGCTGTACTTCAGAGCTATTGACTACTTACTATGGGCTGAATTGTCCCCACTCAAATTCTTACGTTGAAGCCCTAACACTCAGTACTTTGGAATGACTATATTTGGAGGTAAGGCCTTTAAAGAGGTAATTAAGTTACATGGGGCGATTGGGGTGGGTCCTCAGAGAAGGCAATAGCATCCCACTCCAGTACTCTTGCCTGGAAACTCCCATGGACGGAGGAGCCTGATAGGCTGCAGTCCATGGGGTCACTGAATCAGACACGACTGAGCGATATTACTTTCACTTTTCACTTTCATGCACTGGGGAAGGAAATGGCAACCCACTCCAGTGTTCTTGCCTGGAGAATCCTGGCCAGGGATGGCGGAGCCTGAAGCGACTTAGCAGCAGCAGCAGGGTGGGTCCTAATCCAGTACAACTGGTGTCCTTTTAAGAAGAGATCAGGTCATAGACATGCATGGAGGAAAGACCACATGAAGACAGAGGGAGAAGACAGCTTTCTACAAGCCAGGAGAGAGGCCTCAGGAAGAATCCAACCCTGCTGATATCCAGATCTCAGATTTCTAGCCTCTAGACTATGAAGAAATAAATTTCTATTGTTTAAGTCACTCAGTCTATGGTATTTGTTATGGCAGCCCTAGCAAATCAATATACTACTACACTATATTTCGTGGTAATGAGTGTCAATAGAGGCAGTGTCATTGGTAAGCACCCACTGGCAATTTTCTAAGCAGATGGTTTAAGTTTAAAATTAAAATTTTTTGAGTTGTTTATATTTGATGGTGATATATTCACATTCAAAATACTAAAAGTATAAAAGGGCCTAGCTCTATCACTTAGTAGCTCCTATATATTGCGTTTACCCAGTTCCTTTCTGGGCTCAACCAACATTACTTGGTCTTCACGTGTCCTTCTAAAGATATTCTGTGCATATAAAAACAGTTATGTACATATATGTTCATATATTCCCATCAGTTTCTTATTATAAACACCATTTAATCTCTTACATTTTTTTCACAGAAATATTTTGGAAACTGACTTTGTATGGAGAGATTTAATTAAAGATTACTTCCTCTAAATTGCAATCTGAGTAATAGATATAATCTTTACTTACGTTTTACAAACAGGAGAAGATGGAAATGTCTGAAGTTCTGCACATAATGAATTCACTGAAGAATGGTTGTTTGTTAGGTCTAGATGAGTTAATGGCA
>SJYC01113340.1:0-16107 GCA_006408675.1 Madoqua kirkii
CATTGAATAAATATGTATAATTCGTGACTTTTTTAAGCAACTATTATGTTCAATCATTGTTACAACAAAAATTTTCAATCGAAATAAACTTAGGTTATTTGAAATACAAAATAACAGTTTTAAATTTCCATCTGTATAAAGGACTACACATATATCACATTGTGTCTCAACTATGATGATGGTGATTTTTAAAAAATACAATGATAACTGAACTTTATTAAATTTACCATTTAAGATAAATTCTAAGATTTATGTGTAATAATGTTTTAAATTCTGACAACTAATACTGTCAGTACTTAGGACACCGTGCTATTTTTATCTCTGTACTAAATACTAGTGATGTTAAGCAAACCATATTAATAGAGAGTAATTCTTCACCTTAAAAAGTCTGGAGACTAGGTGGGCTAGCACAAAATTTTATTTTTATAGAGCGGGTTTGAAAAAATAAGCATCATTTATGATATAGAGCCAATGTATTTCTATCACTCTCATAAATAAAACAGCATACTTCCAAATAGACGATTAATTTGATCCAGATAAAAATGTAACTAAATAACAGTATTGTCAGCACAGTTCGAAAGCAACATAGTCTGGCATTACACTGGAACAAAAGATTCTGACCTTCCAAATTTGGTAGGATAGTAATATTAACAATAATGATAGAATTGCTTTGGGGATTCAAAAGTTTAATTTACAAAATGGTAATAACGGTCAGCAAGATTGTTAATACTGAGGTAAAATTTTATTACTGAACTATAAAATTATAAGATTTTTGTTTTTAATATTAACGCTATTTCCTTCATTCCTCTTCTTCAATCTTTGTAACTCTCCTCTATATATTATTCAATTTTGATGCTTGAAGGATGTTAATGATAGGAACAAATGTAAGGGATAGATAAAAGAACTTGGTTTGCAATAATCAAGTTTTAAACATGAAAATTTTCTCTTAGTAGACTTTATATGTGAATGTATTGCACTTTTACATCATATATAGATATCCCCTGATAAACTCAGTGGTTTATTCAAAATTTTTACCTGGTTGCCTGTACTCTGGTTCATCTTGATTTTGAACGGCCAAAATTTCTGTGGAGCTGCATTTTATATCCTCAAGGTCAACTCCATGCTTGTTAGTAAGATCTGAAAAGACAAAAAAAAAAAAGAAAGTCTATTATCAGCAAAAGTACTCTGATATTAGTTTTCTGTAATCTTGTTCATTCCTCAATGAACTGTTCATTCCTCAATGACTCCTCTGAGGAGTCATTTAGTCTCCATTAGAGCCAAGTAAGAAGGCAATGGCACCTCTCTCCAGTACTCTTGCCTGGAAAATCCCATGGACAGAGGAACCAGGTAGGCTGAAGTCCATGGGGTCGCTAAGAGTCAGACATGACTGAGTGACTTCCCTTTAACTTTTCACTTTCATGCACTGGAGAAGGAAATGGCAACCCACTCCATTGTTCTTGGCTGGAGAATCCAGGGATGGGGGAGCCTGGTGGGCTGCCGTCTATGGGGTCGCTCAGAGTCAGACATGACTGAAGTGACTTAGCAGCAGCTGCAGCAGCAGCAGAGCCAAATAAGAAGCTTTGCTAGTGGCTCAGTTGGTAAAGAAACTGCTTGCAATGCTGGGGACTGCCTGCAATACAGGATACCCGGGTTCAATCCCTGGAGTGGGAAGTCTCCCTAAAGAAGGAAGAGGCAACCCACACTCCAGTATTCTTGCCTTGAAAACCCCATGGACAGTGGAGCCTGGCAGGCTATAGTCCATAGGGTTGCAAAGAGCCAGACACAGCTGAACGACTAAACTATCACCCCCAGGGCCAAGTAAAGGCTGAGAGTGTAACACCACAGTCATTCAATAAAGTCACTTGTGTTTAACATTAGCATTCATAGTTTTGTATCCTTCTAAAAAGCTCATCACTTTCCATCACTTCATGGGAAATAGATGGGGAAACAGTGTCAGACTTTATTTTTTCGGGCTCCAAAATCACTGTAGATGGTGACTACAGCCATGAAATTAAAAGATGCTTACTCCTTGGAAGAAAAGTTATGACCAACCTAGATAGTATATTCAAAAGCAGAGACATTTCTTTGCCAACAAAGATCTGTCTAGTCAAGGCTATGGTTTTTCCAGTTGTCATGTATGGATGTGAGAGTTGGACTGTGAAGAAAGCTGAGCACCGAAGAATTGATGCTTTTGAACTGTGGTGTTGGAGAAGACTCTTGAGAGTACCTTGGACTACAAGGAGATCCAACCAATCCATTCTGAAGGAGATCAGTCCTGGGATTTCTTTGGAAGGAATGATGATGAAGCTGAAATTTCAGTTCTTTGGCCACCTCATGTGAAGAGTTGACTCATTGGAAAAGACTCTGATGCTGGGAGGGATTGGGGGCAGGAGAAGAGGACGACAGAGGATGAGATGGCTGGATAGCATCACTGACTCGATGGACATGAGTCTGAGTGAACTCTGGGAGTTGGTGATGGACAAGGAGGCCTGGCATGCTGTGATTCATGGGGTCGCAGAGTCGGACACGACTGAGCGACTGAAGTGAACTGAACTGAACTGAACTGAAAAAGCCCTTTGGCTACCTGTGGTTTTGAGCTCTGCTAGATGTTCAAGCTCTAGTATAAATTTGATCCATTTACCCCGGTTGCCTTTTCGTAACCTTGCTTGACTTACATGCTAGGCAGTAATCCCCTTGATTTAGTCTTGTCTGCAAGAATGCTTTGAAGTATGTTAATGGTAAGCATCCCTATTTTCATTGGATATCACAAATCCCCCTTCACTCTTTCCTAATATTATATACTTTTGATTATTTCAATTGGAATTTATAAAAGGAGCATTAAATATGTGGGCTCAAATTATATTAGAAGACTTCAACAATATTTACTATGTTTAACTAGGAAGAAACCATCTAAATTCCAGGTTCTGACTCTCCCAGTCATCTGAGCCATGAATCATAACCTTTCTGTGATTCTCTAAAGTCAGCATAGAAGTTGTTAACATTTTGTCACTATGTAAATAACTCAAAAAATTAATATAGCCATATGTGCTTTAGCTCTATTTGTATAATTACCTTGAAATAGATTAATTTGAGACATCTTAAGCATGTAAGTATACAAAGAGAGGACAATGAGAAAAGAGTTACTAATAATAATTTTGAGATTTTTGCTGTGTAATCTTACAGGAAACTTTAAAAATCTGAAGGTTCAGAAAAGGTTTAATGAACAAGAACTTTGTAACAAACATTATTAAGAAGTTCGAACAAGTCATAGATTTTTGGGAGGCCTTTTGAAATTATATTTTAATTTTGACATAATTATAGATTCATGTGGAATTATAAAAATAATATACAGAGATTTCATGTAAAAGGGTAACATCTTGCAAAACTTTGTACAACATCACAATTAGTATACTAACACTGAAGCTGGACACAGAACATTTCTATCACCATGATTCCAAATGTTGCCCTTTTATATCTGAACACACCCATTTAATTCTCACCTGTTTTGGAAAGGTTTTCATTTTCATCTGCATAATTTACTATTTCTGGCATTAAGTTTAATGACTCCTTTAGTTCTGAGCGTGATGGAATATCAACTTCTTGTTTGTGGCTTATAGGTACTAACAATTCACATTCAAGCAAAGTTGATGACTAAAATAACATATAGGTAAGACAAGTTTTTAGTGAGGCTTTCCAAATAAATATTTCTGAGTTTACAAAAAGATGCATTTGCTTAATTGGTGTAATTTAAAAACTAAATCCACACTCAAGACTTTCAATGCTCTGCACACATTTTATTTTAAAAGTAAGTGTAGAAGCCAAAAAAATATATTACAAGCAGTTTTCTGTCTGAATAAAATCCTTCATGGCCACTGTTTACATTAGTGATGTACAATATCCCTAGATACAGAAATATTTTCTTTTGTGTTAACAACATTTCAAAATTCTAAGTTAAAGCAATCACTGCAGCAAATGAGAGTTGGTGAATGGAGTAAAAAGAGTAGGTGGAATGGAATGGATCTTTACTGCATTCCATAGAATTTATTTCTCTCTCATTCTGACAGAACTGGATTCTTCAACACGTGAGACTATATATGCATAGCTCTCAGAATTAACAGGTGAAGAAGAAGGAGACTGGAGAAAAGGAGCTAACAGGTGAATTAATATTTTTATCATGTGTGTTACAATTTTTGTTTGTAAAAAATAGAAGCCTTTAAATGCCTTAAGACCAATGTATATATAACCCCTTAGTGTCCTGTACCAGGTATACTGATTGAAATTACTGGGAGAGGTTTTAAAATTCCCTATACCTGGGATGCACATCAGACCAATAATTAAATAAGAATACATCTGAGTAGAACCCAGGCTTCAGAATTTCATTAAAATTTATCAGGAAAATTCAATGCATAGCCAAGGTTTAGACTGCTATCTCTGAAGTACATTTGACTCTTTAATTGATACATATTCAACCCATTATTAAGTTTTTTAACTTGACAACAGTAGATGACCAATGTGTATTACTACAACTTATAGAAGTATGATTTTCTAACTTTAATTTAAAAATTACTGAAAGCAAATACTATAGCTTCATTTAAACCTACTGTATCTTTCAGTTTCTCCTGAAAAAAGTCCTCTTTATCCATGTAAAAATCTTCTTTCACAAAACACTTTACATCTCCTTGAAGAGAGAAACACTCCCTTAACAAAAAATAAAACATTAAATTAGTGTTTACTTTTTAGTAAGGTACATACCAAATGTAGTTAGTTAAAATACATAGTGATTAAAATTAGACTTGAGGTACTAATAAAATACCATGATTGATAGCATCTAGACTTGTGAACACACAAAGAATATTTTCTCCTCTTAAAAATATTTATGACACTGGGCAATTAAGTACCTGAAAAATGTAGCTTCTGTGGAGATCTGTGCTTTGAAATCTGGCAAGGGATCCTTTACTAAAAATAGTTTTAGCCTACTCAACAGAGTGTGCAAAGTTGGTAGCTGACTTTTATAGGCCCTCAAATAATTTACAAAAATTATTTCTTCATCAATAGACAAATCTGAAAATAAATAAGAAATATAACAGAATAAGAACAAATCTAAAAGTTATACAAAAGGATCTAGATAATTACTGTAGTCAGCCACTGATAGAATGGTTGATGTATAATATTATGTAAGTTACAGGTATATAATACACTGATCCACAATTTTTAAAGGTTATACTCACCTATAGTATGTGCTTTGAAATCTGGCAAGGGATCCTTTACTAAAAATAGTTTTAGCCTACTCAACAGAGTGTGCAAAGTTGGTAGCTGACTTTTATAGGCCCTCAAATAATTTACAAAAATTATTTCTTCATCAATAGACAAATCTGAAAATAAATAAGAAATATAACAGAATAAGAACAAATCTAAAAGTTATACAAAAGGATCTAGATAATTACTGTAGTCAGCCACTGATAGAATGGTTGATGTATAATATTATGTAAGTTACAGGTATATAATACACTGATCCACAATTTTTAAAGGTTATACTCTACCTATAGTTTGGAGAAGGAAATGGCAACCCACTTCAATGTTCTTGCCTGGAGAATCCCAGGGACAGA
The DNA here is from genome assembly GCA_006408675.1 of Madoqua kirkii. NCBI lineage: Eukaryota > Metazoa > Chordata > Mammalia > Artiodactyla > Bovidae > Madoqua > Madoqua kirkii. The sequence continues at coordinate 5,607 of SJYC01113340.1, forward strand.
GGAGCCTGGTGGGCTGCCATCTATGGGGTTGCACAGAGTTGGACATGACTGAAGCGACTTAGCAGCAGCAGCAGCTACCTACAGTTATTATAAAATGTTGGCTATATTCCCCCCCCCCCTTGTACAATGTATCATTGTAGCTTATTTTATACATAATAGTCAAACACATTTTAAAGTCTTTAGTTCTTCATTGTACTGTGCAAATACATCATGTAGCACGGGACTGGTACAGAGGGAGAAGCTCAATAAAGTTTAAAGCGTCTGTCTACAATGTGGGAGACCCAGGTTCAATCCCTGGGTCGGGAAGATCTCCTGGAAAAGGAAATGGCAACTCACTCCAGTATTCTTGCCTGGAGAATTCCATGGACAGAGAAACCTGGTGAGCCACAGTCCATGGGGTCGCAGAGTTGGACACAACTGAGTGACTAACACTTTCACACTTTCACACTCAGTACACTGAGTAGGGCTTCCCTGTAGCTCAAATGGTAAAGAATCTGCCTGCAATGCAGGAGACCCAGGTTCCATCCCTAGGTTGGAAAGATCCCTTGGAGAAGGAAATGGCTATACATTCCAGTATTCTTGTCTGAAGAATTCCCTGAACAGAGGAGCCTGGTGGGCTTCAGTCCATGGGGTCACAAAGAGTTGGACACGATTGAGCAACTGATTGAGCACGGTACAGTATACTAGGTGGTAACCAAATATCCTGAAACAGTCGTAAAGGCTCATATTTTTTTCCCCAATAAAATGAATGTAATCAATGGAGGAAGCTATTTTATGCCTCAAACTAGCTAGTTAGCCTTAGCAAGACTGTAAAGAACTAAAAGCATTTGACTTTTGCTGATCCCAGTCTTTTCTTCTCTACATGATTTTATCTCGTAAGGTCTCCAGTTCATAAAAGGCTCATATTTTTTTCCCCAATAAAATGAATGTAATCAATGAGGAAGCTATTTTATGCCTCAAACTAGCTAGTTAGCCTTAGCAAGACTGTAAAGAACTAAAAGCATTTGACTTTTGCTGATCCCAGTCTTTTCTTCTCTACATGATTTTATCTCGTAAGGTCTCCAGTTCATATCCAGAGACTCATGCTAGGGAATGGAGATGGTCTAAAAAGCCTACAAATGAGACCAACTCTGATTCTAGCACTCTAAAGTCGTTTAAACACATCTGTTATAAAATTAACTACAATGAAAGCTATATAGCAAAGTAACTACTAGAGAAGTGTGATATAGCTTACATGTTAGTAAACATGACTGCTTTGTGTTGTGTTTGAAACACAGGTTTCACATTTGAAACCTGAAACACTGGTTTCTCCTCTCCTCACTCTATCATGTTTGGATCACTTTAGAATCTTAGCAAATAGTATCAGTGCTTTAGCAGTTTCTAGGCCCAGGGATGGAAGGGGGAGCAATGGTCTCTTGTTCTGGGCAGTGGCCTTTCAATTAAGTAATTTTAAATGGTATGAGAGAAGGATAGTATGAAGTGAGGTCTCCCATGACCAACTATTTGATACATCATTGGTACACATGTACTTAATAAATACATGGTATAGAGTAGGCAGGCCAGGACCATGCCTTTGCCTGGTGCTAACTTAAAATTACCAAAAGAGAAATTGTTATGTAAATTAACCTCCTAAGAGATTGTTTATCAGAACTTGTTAAGTTCTCGACAATCCTGTGGCTGAAAACATCCCGATATGCCAGAGAAAGCTGGCCAATCAGCACCATGTCTAAGCAGGCTTTAGCTGAGATAATTAAAGAAGGTTCATTCGTACATCCATTCTGTAAATATTAATGAAGTCATATTAATAGTAAAGACTCAAAAATCATTCATTTATATCCCCATCTCCACTTTACACTTTGAAACACTGACCCTCTAGCTGTCTTTCCTTCCTAAAGGCTCATCCTAGTACTTCTGAGAGTACCATGGGGACATCTAATATCAGTTTTGAGGTCTTTTTTTCCTAACCATTCTGTTTTGTTGAGCCACCTGAGGGCAGCATTACACCACAACCAATGTTCTTTTAACCTGTACAAAAGTTTTAACAGAGGTGCTACTTCCTTATATTCTTAGGGCTATACACATACCCTAGATTTCTTACCTTATTACACTATTATATGTACCAATACAGATATGAGGAGACTGCTTTCCTCTACTGTAGGGGAGTGTTAAGTTGTCATGAGGAAACAAAATTTTGGCTAGTTAGCTATGAAAAAAAAAGCAAAAATGAGATCTACTGACAGGAAAGAGGATGGGGTTATTCTTGGCAGAAAACCCAGTACAATGAAATGAAAACAACTGAGTTCACTACACTGATAAAAAACTATAAAATCAATGGTTTTCAAATATATATATACATATATATACATGAACCTAGTCGAAAATTAATGGAAAAACATCTTCATTACGGCCACAAACATACAAATACTGAGAAATAAACACCAGAAGTGTGCAGAATGTCTATGGAAGATACCATAAAACGTTACCAAGAATCATTACCAATAAACAAAAGCAAAAACAACAAAACTTGAAGAAAAGGCAAAATAAACCATTTTCCCAGCTAAAAAAGGTTAACTACGGTAAAAAATAAAAAGTTTCAATTTCTCAAGAAGTCTGTCTTGGGATTTGGAAAACTGATTACAAAGTAAATCTGGAAGAATACAGATGTGAGAGTAGGGGGGAAAAGACTATTAATACATGTTATATTTGTATATCAAATAGTTTAAACTGTATGATATGAATTATGGTTTCACATAAATTAGATAAGATTGAAAATCTTCAGAATAAATGGGAAAATAAAATATAACTATCACTTAATAATCTAATAATTTAATGTTATGTCAGACTGTCATGTCATCAGATTGCTACAGAGATGCTAATATCACTATAGCAATATGTTGTGAGCAACCTTTGATGAAACTTCTGAGGCTATTTTGAAGCCCAGCACACTTAAACTCCAAAGACAACTAAATTACAAAAAGGAGATAAATATGAAAGAAAATATTTTGCTAATGTGGCAAAGCTTTGAATTTCAATTTTGCAGGTGGATATACTTAGCAAAATAAAAAAATTTAAAAATCCAGTAAAACAAAAAAAAAATCACTGAAATGAAAATTTATATATTAGTAAGAAACATTTTATAACTATGGAAATAACAAGTGTTTTACCTTGTGCTCGAAGTGATGGACATTTTTCTAAGCAGCTGACAAGAGTAAAGAACTCATTGTAATCCTTATGCGTATATAAGCTGGCTTCCTCTACTTCAGTTTGGGAGTTTGGGTTTGAACTTGGAACAATTTCATCCAATTCACAGTTAAGCTGGGTCACCATTCCTGTAACTGTTTTCCTATGATATACAAAAATTACTGATTTTGTGTATGTCTTATTTTAAAACATCTTTATTAACGAATAATACATGTTCACTGTAGAAAGTTACCAAATTCCAACAGATATAGAGAAACATTACCCATAGATCCATCATTCAAGAGATGAATTTAAAAAGTATGTATTTTCTCAATTATTTTTGAATATTTTAAAACAAAAGTGGATTCATATACATAGTATTTTGTTACCTGTTCTTTTCTACTAAGCAATGAAGCATGAGCACGTTTACATGTCAATCAATGTACATTCACTTCCTTTTTTGAGTGGATGAACAAGATCCTGTTGTATAGGTAAATAATTTTTTCAACTAGTTCCCTGTTACTGGAAATTTAAATTTGTTACAATTGATTGCTATTATGAGCAACAATGCAAGGAATATCTTTGTGTACTTATCTGTTTTCTCAAAATACAATTCCTAAAAACGGAAATGATGGGGTTAAAGATATATGGATTTTTAGACTTTGCTATGCATTGCCAAAAGGTCCTTGTGCTGGATAGTCAATGTCTGCTATTCCATGTCATTATTCAACCTTTTATATCCTGTTCTACATCCTAGGAGACTAATCTCAATGAACCAACTGAACTCCCTTGCCCAGTCTTCTGGTTAGATTTAGCCAATGGAAGCATTGGCAGGAGATCAAAGGTGGGAAAATAAATAGGCTGAAATATTATTCTTCCCAAACCTTTCCCTTTGGGGCCACAGTTTGGAGAGATAGCTGCATTCTTCAACCAACAGTTACATCTTTAATTACACAGCATCTCTCTTGTAGCTTCAGTTCTTACTGTGTTGGTCATTTCAGTCCCCTTTCTCCTTCAAGCTTAGGGTGGTAATAACTTCCAGGCACTGCGAGTCCTGGGAACTTGTTTTTGGTTCCCTTGACCCTACCTGTACCTTGCTTGTTTCCTGACTGACCCAGATATATCCACCATTGTTTATACCATCAGGATATTTGAACTTAAAAGAGAACTTTCTACTGAATTTTCCAGTTAATAAATATACTCTTGGCAATTCGGCTACATATTCTAATATATATTTTTATGATATCCTAAAATACTTAGCCTTAATAACCCTACATAGACTGAAAGAACCAAAATCAATATAATTTCCCAGTGAACTGAAGAAAATAATGAATATGCCATATCTCAAAATCATGTGTAGAAAAATCTCTATAGAGTTTCTGCTTTATTCTTTATTAAAATACAAGGTACCAGAAAAAAATGTTTTAGCTCATTCAGTTTCATATTACTCATGGAATGATGATTCCTATGTGGATCTTTAGAGACTTCTAAATTTAGTGCTTAGATAGCTACTTTAAAATATATATGACTGACAGAGACAATAATTAATAGTAATCGTTGGCACTATAGTTTTTTTAAACATAATTTTATGTATTTACTTTTGGCTGTGCTGGGTGTTTGCTGCTGCACGGGCTTTTCTCCAGCTGTGCCAGCAGGGCCACTCTGCAGTTGTGGTGCACGGGCTTCTCATTGTGGGGGCTTCTCTTGTTGCTGAGCACTGGCTCTAGGGCGTGCAAGCTTCAGTAGTTGTGGCACGTGGGCTTAGTTGCTCCACAGCATGCAGGATCTTCCCGGATTAGGGATCGAACCTGTGTCTTCTGTACTGGCATGCAGATTCTTTACCACTGAGCCACTACAGAAGCCTGGCACTATAGTTTTGAGAAAACCCTGTCAATTCTCTTTCCCTCACCCTAAGTGATCTGTAAAGACCAGTATTTCCAGGTTTTCTCTCCCCCTCCTTGTCCAATATTGTCTATTTTTTGTTCACTGGCACCTCCTCCTCTGCCTAACCTGTAGATCCTGATGTTTCCTGGGCTTTCGGTCTGCACTGTCTTTGCTTTCTTTCTATATCATTCTTTTTGGGTGAATTCATCCCCTCCTGCTCACTAATTCCTTAACTCAAAAGAAATATTTATTGAGTGTCTACCATGTGCTAGCACCATTGTAGGCACTGAGTGGGGAGAGGTGAACAAACCAGTGTCCTTGCCCTCGTAAAGTTCTACATGATAATGGGATGATAAACAAATAAATAGGTAAATGACATAATGTCAGGTGGTGAAAAACTCTTATGAGTGAAATAAAAGGAGGTATTAGGACATCAAATAATAGCCAGAGGGATAACAAAAGGTATGTTTTAGAGAGAGCAGTTAGTGAACGGCCTTCTGAGGAGCTAGAGTTACCTGAATAATGGTAAAGAGCAAGCCACACAGAGGCTCAGGGTAGAGGACCAAGTGACATAGTCAAAGAAAAGCAGAAAGGTCAGGTTGACTGGAGCTGAGTAAGGTTAGATAGGTAAGCAAGGACAAGATATGCTGGATCTTAGAGGACTTGGTAAGAACACTGGGTTTTATTCTATGTGAAATGGGATACCAATGATGAAATGCATAACCCGCCAATAACTGAAACATTTCATGAACTGCTTTGTGTCTTAAAAAAAAAAATCACAGGCAAACTCATATAAGAAAATAAAGGAGTAAATTCTTGTGACTCTAGTTTAGGTAAAGCCTTCTTAGATTTGATACCAAAAGTACAAATAACAAAAGAATAATAAGATAAATTGAACTTCATCAAAATCCAAAAAATCTTCTGCTTGAAAGGATACTATCAAGGGAGTGAAAAGGCAATCCATAGGAGAAAATATTAGCAAATCACATATCTAATAAGAGACTTGGATCTGGAATACATAATACATAAGGAACTCTTAAACCTCAATAATAAAAAGGCACATAACATAATTTAAAAATAGCAAAGAACTTGAACTGTCATTTATCCAAGGAAGATATACTAACAAACTCGTATAAGAAAATAAAGGAGTAAATTCTTGTGACTCTAGTTTAGGTAAAGCCTTCTTAGATTTGATACCAAAAGTACAAATAACAAAAGAATAATAAGATAAATTGAACTTCATCAAAATCCAAAAAATCTTCTGCTTGAAAGGATACTATCAAGGGAGTGAAAAGGCAATCCACAGGAGAAAATATTAGCAAATCACATATCTAATAAGAGACTTGGATCTGGAATACATAATACATAAGGAACTCTTAAACCTCAATAATAAAAAGGCACATAACATAATTTAAAAATAGCAAAGAACTTGAACTGTCATTTATCCAAGGAAGATATACTAACAGCCAATAATTAAAGGAAAAGAAGTTCAACATCATTAGCCATTAGGGAAATGAAAATCAAAACTACAGTGACATGCAATGAGCCATTCACTAGGATGGTTATAATTAAAAAGGCAGATAACAAGTGTTGGCAAGATATAAATTGTAACCTTCATAAAGAAAGCTGAGCACTGAAGAACTGATGCTTTTGAACTGTGGTGTTGGAGAAGACTCTTGAGAGTCCCTTGGACTGCAAGGAGATCCAACCAGTCCATCCTAAAGGAGATTAGTCCTGGGTGTTCATTGGAAGGACTGATGCTGAAGCTGAAACTCCAATACTTTGGCCACCTCATACGAAGAGTTTACTCATTGGAAAAGACTCTGATGCTGGGAGGATTGAGGGCAGGAGGAGAAGGGGACAACAGAGGATGAGATGGCTGCACGGCATCACTGACTCAATGGACATGAGTTTGAGTGAACTCCTGGAACTGGTGATGGACAGGGAGGCCTAGCGTGCTGTGATTCATGGGGTCACAAAGAGTAGGATATGACTGAGTGACTGAACTGAACTGAGTGGGAATGTAAAATGGTACATCTGCATGGAAAAGAAGTATTTACAAAGTTACTTAAGATCTAGCAATTTCACTACTGGAGAGAGAAAATCCTGTGTCTGCATAAAAACTTGTCCACAGCTGTTTATGGTGCTTCCCTGGTGGCTCAGACAGTAAAGAATCTGCTTGCAAAGCTATGGTTTTTCCAGTAGTCAGGTATGGATGAGAGTTAGAGCATAAAGAAGGCTGAGCGGCAAAGAAGTAATACTTTTGAACTGTGGTGCTGGAGAAGATTCTTGAGAGTTTATTGGACAGGAAGGAGATTGTCAATCCTAAAGAAAATCAACTCTAAATAGTCATTGAAAAGCCTGATGCTGAAGCTGAAGCTCTAATACTTTAGCCACCTAATGCAAAGAGCCGACTCACTGGAAAAGACCCTGATGCTGGGAAAGAGTGGGAGCAGGAGAAGGAAGCAACAGAGGATGAGATGATTGGATGGCATCATCAAGTCAGTAGACATGAGTTTGAGCAAACTCTGGGAGAGAGTGAGGGACAGGAAAGCCTGGCATGTTGCAGTTCATGGGGTTGCAGAGTTGGACATACCAAAAAACAACAATGGTTTATAGCAGCATTACTCACACGAGCCAAGAAGTGGAAACAAATGTCCATCGACTGATGAATGGATAAATAAAATGTGGTATACCCATACAATGGAATATTATTTGATCACAAAAAGTGAAGTGCTGATACATGCTACAAAATAAAAGTGTTAGTCACTCAGTCATGTCTCTTTGCAACGCCATGGACTGTAGCCCTCCAGGCTCCTTTGTCCATGTAAGAATACTGAAGTGGATAGCCATTTTCTTCTCCAGGGGATCTTTCTGACCCAGGGATGAATTTTAAAAACATTATGCCAAGTAAAAGAGGCTGGTCACAAAGGATCACATATATATGTGTGATATTGTGATTTATAATAAGAGATTTACGTTTGGTCTTCATATCCATTTCTTGCACAAAGCTCCTAAGGTCATTGGACTTTCTTAAGTGCTAAAGTTGACTTTTGTTATGTTAATATGGTAACTCTGGGGAAGCACCTAAGGATGGTGATTGGTTGCCAGGAGAACCAACCATGTGATTAGAAGATTGCAACTTTGAGTTCCACTCCTCTGACCTCCAGGAGGGAGAGAGGGGCTGGAAGTTGAATCAACTGCCAGTGACATGTAATCAATCCTGCCCATGTAATGAAGCCTTTGTAAAAACACAGAAGGACTGGGTTAGGAAAACGTCCAGGTTGGTGAACACATGGAGGTGCTGGAAAAGTAGGGTGATGGGAGAGAACACAGAAGTTCCATGACCTTTCACCATGCCTTGCCCTATCTGTCTCTTCCATCTGACTGTTTCTCAGTTATACCCTTTTATAGTAAACTGGTAATTCAGTAAGTAGAATATTCCTGTGAATTCTGTGAGTCTAGAATTCACAGTTGCTGGAGTCTATGAATCCAGCAGGTTGATTGAACCCAAAGAGGGGGTTGTTAGAATCTCTGATCTACAGCTGGTCAGTCAGAAGCACAGGTGATAACTTGCAAATGACCTCTGCAGTGTAGGGTGCAGGGGAAGTTTCATAGTACTAAACTCTTAACCTATGGGATCTTTATTTCCATTAGATAACAAAGCTCCTGAATTTAAAATTAAATTTCAATTTGGGAAAGCCTGCTAAACCTTCTGGTCAGTTTCGCTCTGAACCAAAATCTGCTCTAAAAAACAAAGTTCATTAAAAATTAAATTTTACTTCATGAGACAAACTTGAAACTAATGATGGCTAACACACACACAAGGAGGGTGGAAGGTCATGGCTAGTAAGGTGGTTTCACAATTCACGAGGGACTGAGACTCCTTTTGTTTCACCCTGCCATTCCTAGACTTAGTCCTTGTCACGTATACTCCAAGGTGGTTGCTACAGCCAACATCTGCTTTCTAACATCAGGACAGAAAAAATGTGAAGGAGAAAAACACGCTGCTTCCTTTTTAGCCATTCTTCAGAAACTGCGTAAGTCTCTTTTGCTTATATGCTTTGGGAAGAGCTTAGTCATATGGCTACATTTGGCTGTAGGGAGGCAGAGAAATGTGAATTTTATCCTAGCTGGTGCCACAGATTCCATCTTCTTTGCCATGGGTTCTATCTTGAAGGTACTATAAAATGAATGGAGGGTTAGACATGACAGGGTGTCCATTCCTTCAGGGCCTCAAATTTCTCTCATACAAGAATCTTTTGTGTGCATCAAAGTAGCCTGATCATTACTTATTGCATGTTCTTGCCTCTGTATCTTCAGATGTACTGTTTCCTTTGAAACGCTTTCTTTCAAGTTAGTTTCTCCTTTGTCCAACACAAGCTCAAATTCCCACTTCTTTATGAAGTTGATCTCTCCTGCTTATAAATGCACAGCTCTACCAATCTAACTCAAAAGGAGAAGAGAGATTTTAGAGATTATCTTGTATCTCGTGACTCAAACTAGGTTCTTAGACCAGTAGCATCAGCACACTTAGGAGCATATTAGACATACAGAATCTCAGGCCCCACCACAGACCAACTGAATCAGAATTTTCATTTTTAAGAAATTCCCACTTCTTTATGAAGTTGATCTCTCCTGCTTATAAATGCACAGCTCTACCAATCTAACTCAAAAGGAGAAGAGAGATTTTAGAGATTATCTTGTATCTCGTGACTCAAACTAGGTTCTTAGACCAGTAGCATCAGCACACTTAGGAGCATATTAGACATACAGAATCTCAGGCCCCACCATAGACCGACTGAATCAGAATTTTCATTTTTAAGAGGATCTTCAGGTGATTCATACATAAATTAAATTTTGAGACGCACTGACCCATCATCTTTATACTGAATCAGAAAGTGAGGGTCAGGGACTTCCCTGGTGGTCCAGCAGTTAAGAATCCATCTGCCAGTGCTGCAGGGGACCAGGTTCCATCCCTGGTCCACGAAGGTTCCACATGCCACAGAGCAACTAAACCTGTGTGCCACAACTACTGAGCCAAGGCTTAGAACCTGTGCTTTGCAAGAAGAAAAGTCACAGTAAGGAAGAGCCCACGAATCTCACCAAATAGTAGCCCCTGCTCTCAGTAACTAGAGAATGCCTCAGATCAGTTCAGTTCAGTCACTCAGTTGTGTCCGACTCTGCGACCCCATGAAACGTAGCACACCAGGCCTCCCTGTCCATCACCAACTCCCTGAATTCACTCAAATTCACGTCCATCGAGTCGGTGATGCCACATCTCATCCTCTGTCATCCTCTTCTCCTCCTGCCCCCAATCTCTCCCAGCATCAGAGTCTTTTCCAGTGAGTCAACTTTTTGCATGAGGTGGCCAAAGTACTGGAGTTTCAACTTCAGCATCATTCCTTCCAAGGAATGCACTTCCTTCCATCATTCC
>SJYC01113341.1:0-17922 GCA_006408675.1 Madoqua kirkii
TAAATCTCTTAACCTCTTTCTAACTCAGTTTCTTTATCTGCAAACTAGGAATAATAATGACCTTTTCATAGTGTTGTAAAGATTAAATGTGCTAAGACATGTAAGTTGCTTGGTGCCTGATATGGTATAACTGCCCAATAAGTCTTGACTGTTATTATGATTTTTAAAAAGAAGAAAAGGAAAAGAAATAAGAGAAATAATTAATTCATTTTCCCTTCTGTACTTTAAGAGAAGCAGTTTGATGAAAACTACTACTCCTGATGGGGCTTCCCAGGTGGTGCTAGGGGTAAAACCTGCCTGCCGTTGCAGGAGACATAAGAGATGTGAGTTCAATCCCCAGGTCAGGAAGATCCCTTGGAGACGGCATGGCAACCCACTCCGGTATTCTTGCCTGGAAAATCCCATGGATAGAAGAGCCTGGCAGGCTACAGTATATAGGGTTGCAAAAAGTCAGACACAATTGAAGTGACTTAGCACGCACCCAAGCACACACTATTGGTGATCTTGTTTCCAACCTGATCTAGACCTTCAGTCCACTGACCCTATCATTTTTACAATATTCATCCTCCCTCATATCCTCATTTCCTTTCTCGTACAGTTTAGTTTCCATGGCCTCATATCAGTCTCTTACAAAGAGTCAAGTCCCTTGCCTCTCTTTCCCTTATACCAACTTAGAAAAACCCCTAGTCTTCCTTCACTTTGTATATCTAGACTAAAAGCGAAAATGTTAGTCGTTCTGTCGTGTCTGGCTCTTTTTAACCCCATGAAGGGTAGCCTGCCAGGCTGTTCATTAAATTCTCCAGGCAAGAATACTGGAGTGGGTGGCCATTCCCTTCTCTAGGGGATCTTCCCAACACAGGGATCCAACCTGGGTCTCCTGCAGTGCAGGCGATTCTTTACCATCTACTCCACCAGGAACTTATATGCGTATATGTACACTAGAACAATTAAAAATTATTTGGAAAAAAAAATTCACCCAGCCATTCTGAATGAGCTCACTTCAAATTATGACCATAAATTTTAACTGGGCATCCAACTCTGACAGATGATAATAGTAATTCATCTTAATATCCTTTTAATAAAAAGGATTTTCTCATTCTTCAAGACATTTGACACCTCCCTTCAAATTTTTGATACTCATCCCCCTGCCCACTCACTGTCAGAAAATTAATATAAATAGAGAAGAAAAAACCTCATCTTCCACCACCAGTTCTAACATCTAACTGGCATAAGTTCCTACAAACTTTGCTTTCCTCTCTATCACAGTAGAAGAACCATCCTGGCTTTTAACACCAGCTCCTCCAGTTGTGCTCTTGGTTCTATTCTCTTTTACTGAGTTATCTTTTTTCTTTCCTGCATCATCATTTTCTCTCTTTTTACCAAGATTATTTCCTTTGGCAAACAAACGTTTCATAGTCTCTTTCCTCATCATGCATATATATTTTTTTAATCTCACATCTTAAAAAAATTCTCTTAACTCATTTCTCCCTTGAGCTAGTGCACCTCCATTTTTCTGTGTACTGTCATAGCAAAAAATCTTCAAAAGAGCTCACTGTGTCCACCATCTCACATCCCACTGCGCATTCTCTTCTCAAAATACTCTGATCAGGTTTTCATACAAAATATTCCAGGGTAACCACTCTTATCAAGGTTATCGATCTACATTTAATTAAGCTAATGGTCAATTCTATTCTCATCTGACTTGACACTTTCCAAAGCAAAAGATGACACTTTGTACATATTCATTTAAAAAATAGTTTTATAGTTAGTGTATCATTACAACTTAGAGTAGCCTTCATACAGCTGGGAAAGATCCTACTTTAATACAAATAGTAGAATGTCAGAATATTTTAAGACTTCATCATTTACATATTTTTGTTTTATTCATATCTAGTATAAGCTTTCCAATTCCATACTGTCACTTAAATTCTTTGTCACATAAAAATATTAATTTTGTCACCTAAATACTTTGTCACATAAAAATATTAATTTATAAACTTCTTGGAAATCTGATATGAATACATTTTCATATAATGAGAAAACAGTGCATTTTCTTAATAATTTATTATGCTAAGCTCTGAAATAGTTTTAAAAATAGATTTAAAAAAATTAAAATAAAATATACCTCTTGTCCATGGCCTCCTAAACTTATCATCAATAACACTTGCAGGATAATTGTCATCTTGATATAAACATGAAGGGATCCGAAGCAGTAAAGTATCTTTGCACAACTTCTTTCTAATTACACTCTGTGTAAGAAAGATTATGAAATCTTTTAATATATATTGAATTTAAAATATGTATCTGTCATATTCCAGAATATTAAAATTCTCTATTGTTTCAAATTTATATTATTTTCATTTAAAGGTAATATATGTTCACTATAAAATATCTAACACATAACCACATAACTGAGAAAGTCATGGTCCCTAGCGATATCAATAAGTCTGGTATATTTTCCTACATACTTTATTTTCTAGATTAGGCTAAAATGTCTGTGTATTTGATTAAAAAAAAAAAGAAAAAATGGGATCATATCATTTATACTCCATTTAGCAAAGTGCTGTTTTTCACTTTTAGTATAATACGGCTATCTTAACTTTTGTTTTCTACATCTTTGCACTGTTTCACTTGTGACATCCAGCAAATATGTTACTAAATTTTAAAAAATCTAATAAGTAAAATTTAAAAGGATGCTAAATCAGTTAATTAAGCAAAGCATGTAAATAAAAATTCTCTATGCTTTGTTCTGCCTTTACTTTCCAGTTTTATTTCCCATTACTCTTTAATACTAACTGTAGTCTTTAAATAGAGCAATCACTACCCTTTTAACATTTAGTGGTCACTTGCTCATGAATAGGATGCCTTTGAAAAATGCCCTGCTACTCTTCTCTAACTGTCAAAATTCTATTCAACTTTCAAGGCTCATCTTAAGCAGATTTCTTCAGTGACTCCCAACTTGTCACAGAATTCATTATCTATGTATTTGGACAAATGATAGTTTCTTTCATTATTTCCCAAGAGTTTTATGTTTGCTAGGCTTAATACCATATTAAATAAGAGGCCCTCATTATCTAAGAATAAATAGTATAAAGAAAAGATGAATTCATAAAAAATGAAGACAAAAGTTTCATAGTCAAAAGTCAAAGGTTCACAGTCAAATGGAACATTACCTAAAAAACAAAATAAAGTCATAAAAATTAAATTTTATTTTAATTAAATTTTGTTTATATTTAGCTTATAACTACTTTGTCATAATTTCCCTCAAAACTGCATTATATGATGATATGTGTGATACTAGTCATTACTTCACCTGTGATCATAAAGAAGATATTTCTAGAAAACCTTTGAGGATTTAATCAAATTTTCCCAAGGCATCTCTGACTCCTTTGATACTCAAACCTTTCTCTTTGTCTTACCTGTTATCTGATCTAATTTTGTCAGATTTTCATCTGATAATAGCTTTACCTGTTATTTGAGTGATTCTTCAAAACTGTTTTCATGAACTTTACAAAACCCTGTATCTTTTGCAAGATTTGCCATTGATTAGTATATTTGTACTGTATCATGGGGGGTGTGGTACACCAGTGGGAAACTAAGATACCATGGGCAAGGATAAAAGTCTGAGGAAGTTTGAGTATAGACTAATTTTTCAAGTGGATAATACATTCATAAATATATCTGTGTAACAATGACCTCTGATTCCCTACCACATATGTGGTACATATGCCTCCCTTGCAATGATACATTTGCCTCCCTGTTATGATGGAATAATAAGATGGTAAGAACTATGAACTGGTGTGTGACAATTATTCTAATTAGTTTCTTAACAATGTACCTGGTTTGAATTTCAGATTTGTACAAGGTATTTAACTTCTCTAGACATCATTTTTCTAACCTGTAAACTGTAAAACGTGTAATAATAGTATCTTCCTCATGGAGTAGTTATGATCATCAAAATGACATAATCCATCAAAAGAGTAAGTGATCAAATGACATAATTAATCAAAATAGTAAGGGACTAATATATACTGTTACAGTCATTTTATCATAGAGATAACTGGAATTGTTTTTTCCCCATTCCTGCTGAGAAAAATCACTCAAGGTAATCCGTAAAAGCAGCCCAAACTTGCTAGCAGTTTCCATTTTTTTCCCATTGACAGCCTCAAATTCACATTAAATTGGCAACAATTTCCTCCCCAAATAGTATTTTTAAGGTATATTAAAACTGGAAAGTAGTTTTTAGTGCATTTCAAAGTAGGACTAAGGATTCCTCTAAGGACTACTAAAAAGTGATCATAATATATAGTGCATGTAGATAACACTTTCATATCATAATTCTTAGTAATCAGGTCATGATCTAATAACACTTTACCTCATTCAAATAATCTATTGCACAATATTTGAATGCTGGAAACATATCTTCTTTCTTCGGAAGCAGTATAAATTTCACATCTGTAAATATAAAAATTAAAAATAAATATTTGGTAGAATAGCAAAGCTAGGAGCAGAAAACCATTCTTAGTCACAAAACATTGGCTCATTCATTTTTTAAAAAGGCTCTGAATGATGAAAATTTAACTATGAAAATAACATTACTATGATTTAAATTTAATATGAAAATAATATATACATTGGTATAAAATTATTCTTATATTTTTCATATTCTTTTATCCATGCAATCCTAGTTGGTAGACTGCAATATATTTAATATCATCATTTTGTTGCAAAAGAGGCTGAGGTTCACAAGACTACTAGAGTAGTTTTCTCATGATAACCATATTTCTTAAGTGAACCAAGGGCAAAACTGTGCTGAAGCAGTGGAGTAGAATTTGGAAAATTCCACTCTCTAAGAAAATATAAAGCGAAATTGTTCAGTTGTGTCTGACTCTTTGTGACCCCATGGACTGTAGCCTACCAGGCTCCTCCATCCATGGGATTTTCCAGGCAAGAATACTGGAGTGGGTTGCCATTTCCTTTTCCAGGGGATCTTCCTGACCTAGAGATCAACCCCAGGTCTCCTGCATCGTAGGCAGATGCTTTACTGTCTGAGCAACCAGGAAAGTCCCAAGAAAATAAAAAGCCTTAAGTTAAATTCCCTTTTAGTTAGTTCATTTGGAATAAAGCAACTATAGTATATTATTTTAGTAAATCAAAAAATTCACCTAATGAAGTAAACTTTTTTTTTCTTTTCCAGTATGGCTTATCCCAAGGCATTGAATATAGTCCTCTGTGCTATACAGTAAGACCTTATTGTTTACCCATCATATATATAATAGTTTAGGATGGATAAACTATTTAATAGCTTAGAATGGATAAACCAGTTAATAGTTAAACTATTAAACTATTTAATAGTTTGGGATGGATACACCAGTCAATCCTAAAAAAAGGAAATCAGTCCTGAATACTCATTGGAAGGACTGATGCTGAAGCTCCAATACTTTGGCCACCTGATGCGAAAAACTGACTCATTTGAAAAGACCCTGATATTGGGAACGATTGAAGGCAGGAGGAGAAGGGGATGACAGAGGATGAGATGGTTGGATGGCATCACCGACTCGATAGGCATGAGTTTGAGCAAGCTCTGGGAGTTGGTAATGGACAGGGAAACCTGGCATGCTACAGTCCATGGGGCCACAAAGAGTTGGACACAACCGAGTGACTGAACTGAATTGATACATAATAGTAATAGTACATCCATTAGTCCTAGATAGTCCCAATAAGTAAACTTTTGAAAGCTGAATAAGTCCAAGATAGTTTCAAGAATCAGAGGAATTACAGCTTAGAAAGTTTACTCTAGGACACAGTCCAGTTTATCAGAAAGTTCTTAGCATTTTTATCAATCATTTTAAATACTGTGAGAAATTCAGATATAAACTAGTTTTCATACACTAGTAGTTTGTCAATATGCTTTCAGTGAATGAAACATATATTTTAATTCAAATGGTCTTGCCTTGGTTTCATTATCATTCTGTTTGATACATGTTTATCAATATAATAAGCTATCAATTTAAGACTGTAGCCTATCAGGCTCCTCCATCCATGGGATTTTCCAGGCAAGAATACTGGAGTGGGTTGCCATTTCCTTTTCCAGGGGATCTTCCTGACCTAGAGATCAACCCCAGGTCTCCTGCATTGTAGGCAGATGCTTTACTGTCTGAGCAACCAGGAAAGTCCCAAGAAAATAAAAAGCCTTAAGTTAAATTCCCTTTTAGTTAGTTCATTTGGAATAAAGCAACTATAGTATATTATTTTAGTAAATCAAAAAATTCACCTAATGAAGTAAACTTTTTTTTTCTTTTCCAGTATGGCTTATCCCAAGGTATTGAATATAGTCCTCTGTGCTATACAGTAAGACCTTATTGTTTACCCATCATATATATAATAGTTTAGGATGGATAAACTATTTAATAGCTTAGAATGGATAAACCAGTTAATAGTTAAACTATTAAACTATTTAATAGTTTGGGATGGATACACCAGTCAATCCTAAAAAAAAGGAAATCAGTCCTGAATACTCATTGGAAGGACTGATGCTGAAGCTCCAATACTTTGGCCACCTGATGCGAAAAACTGACTCATTTGAAAAGACCCTGATATTGGGAACGATTGAAGGCAGGAGGAGAAGGGGATGACAGAGGATGAGATGGTTGGATGGCATCACCGACTCGATAGGCATGAGTTTGAGCAAGCTCTGGGAGTTGGTAATGGACAGGGAAACCTGGCATGCTACAGTCCATGGGGCCACAAAGAGTTGGACACAACCGAGTGACTGAACTGAATTGATACATAATAGTAATAGTACATCCATTAGTCCTAGATAGTCCCAATAAGTAAACTTTTGAAAGCTGAGTAAGTCCAACATAGTTTCAAGAATCAGAGGAATTACAGCTTAGAAAGTTTACTCTAGGACACAGTCCAGTTTATCAGAAAGTTCTTAGCATTTTTATCAATCATTTTAAATACTGTGAGAAATTCAGATATAAACTAGTTTTCATACACTAGTAGTTTGTCAATATGCTTTCAGTGAATGAAACATATATTTTAATTCAAATGGTCTTGCCTTGGTTTCATTATCATTCTGTTTGATACATGTTTATCAATATAATAAGCTATCAATTTAATATAATAAATCATATAGTTATAATTTATTATATTATCAATATAATAAATTATCATTATCAATTTGTCTGAGGTTTACCTATTTCCAAATGGTAAAAGTGCTCACCAGGGCTCATCTATATTAATTGGTTATGAACTATTCCTATTTTCAGTTATCAAGTGAACATCCTTAACTACTTAACTACTGGGTTAAAAAGCTAAGAGCAGACTTCTTAATATAGAGTAAAATCATTTCATTTCACTAATGAATCAGAAGACATTTTGGATATTACAGTGAGTGCTCCAATGAAAACAAACCCCATAGGCTATCTGAATATTTTAAATATTGTTAGATCCTGATATCAACAAATGTGAGGAATAGAGTGTCAGGGTCCTCTTGCACACTTAGCTAAACAACACCAACATAGCATCTTCTAACTGGTGATTACTTCTCTGGAAATATTTCCAACCATTATACTTTTGTACCTTTTCCATACAGTGTATCACTGATAGCTGAAGCAAATACTGATTCTATAATTTCTACTTCCTGATACTGCACTTTCAGAAAAAGTTATCTGATCGTGCCTGATACCAGAAAAAGTTAAAAATCACAACTCTACCTAATTTATCCATTCAAGTTATTGTTGGCATTTTTCTTAAACGTTCCTTTCTTATGAAGCCTATATTTCATCAGCTTCAGATTCATCACTCCCATCAACTCCCTTAAATAATAATTACTGTTGTATTGAAGCTAACCATTTAAGTCCATGCTAGACACACAGTGATAAGAAACCATTGCCAATTACATTTATAAAATTTCTTTCATCTATCAACTGTATTTTACTGCATTACAGATATCTGTATCCATCTCATAGTGGTGGGTGGATAGGGAGAGAGAAACTGGCTTACTTCTAAAATCCAAGACAAGGGGGAAAACAAGCAAAGTATTTTAAAAATTCAGCTTTTGAATTGCAGTAATTCCTGAAGTACTTTTCCTTACCTGTTTCTAAAAATTTTCTCTCTTCTGTGCTTCCTCCTGTCAGGAGGCCAAAACGAAAATGCTTCCTCCTGTCACTGGGCCAAAATGAAAATACATGCAAATCATTAGGTCAAGATCTTATGCACAATGTTAGAGAAGTTAGGTTTTTCAAGATTTTTTTCACCCAGCTTTACTGAGCAGAATTGACAAATAAAAACTATATATATTTATAGTGTACAAATATACAGTGAAATATTTCTCAAGACTAAAGATCACACACTGGTGAGTAATCTCCCACAACCTCAGGCATTGGGAGACTTTCCCCCATACTTCCTTGCACAAAGACCACACTTTCACCATGTCAAATGGCAGAGGAGGTAAGGTGAAGAAGGTGAAGGTGAAGTCGCTCAGTCGTGCCCGACTCTTTGTGACCCCATGGACTGTAGCTTACCAGGCTCCTCCGTCCATGGGATTCTCCAGGCAAGAATACTGGAGTGGATTGCCATTTCCTTCTCCAGGGGATCTTCCTGACTCAGGGATCGAACCCAGGTCTCCCGCATTGGAAGCAGACGCTTTAACCTCTGAGCCACCTGGGAAGCCCGGCAGAGGGGGTAAGGTGCACGTGTATTCGCAAATTGTTTAATTTACGCAGCCTAATTAGTGGCTAGAAATCCTACTGGCCTTTCTGTTCCATTCACGTCCTCTGTTATCGCCCAGTCACGTTCAGTGGACTCCTGTTCTGGGGTCTTGTACCCACAGGGCCACGTGAGCTGGACCTCACAGATCCGTTTTCCAGACAGCTGCCATACACTAGCCCCATCCAGCTCTTGTCTTCCCCTCAGCTCAGGAATACTTGCCTAACGCCTCTCTCCAGCTTCTCCGGAAATTGCCTACTACCCGTCTTCGCTAGAGAAAATTCCCGCCCACTGGACACGTGACCTCTGACCTTGGGCTCAGTGCTTCCATTGGCTAGCCAGGCCAGGCCACGCCCTACCTCATCCGGTCACCCTGCCCTCGGGCAGCCGGTCCTTCTGCGGTCCTGGCCTCAAAAGGTGAGGGCCGAAGCAGGGACATGGTTAACACAGAGGTAGGTCCTCACGGGTGAGCAGACTTTCGCTGCACACGCTGAACGGTGACAGTGAAGATGGTGACGGGAACCCCGATGGAGCCTGTGTGAAAAGTTGCGACGACCAGAGTCTGGGATTCTTTGGTGTGGCTGCTCCTGAGGTGGCAGGGCCTGATGAGGACGACGGCAGAAGCGTCCCAGAGGGCAGATTGAGAGGATTTAGCAACCACATTCAGGGAAAGAGGAAAGCGAATGGGAGGAGGCAAGCATGACTTTAAACATGCCTGACTAGGTGTTGGTCGTGCCTCAGTGGACGGAGAACATTCGGGGAAGGGCAGGAAGATGACGAGTTAGATTGGGAAACGCAAAGTGTATGCCTTGATTCCGGGGTGGCTCAGCGGTAAAGAATCCTCCTCCGATGCAGGAGACACCACGGATTCGATCCCTGGGTCTGCAAGATCCCCTGGAGGAGAGCATGGCAACCCACTCCAGCATTCTTGCCTGGAGAACCCTATGGACGGAGAAGCCTGGCGGGCTACAGGCGCACAGAGTCTGACACAACTAAAGCGACTGAGCATGCATAGTTATACCTTGATTAGCAGCCACCTTTTCACCAACAGATTCTTTTAGAAGTTTCTAAACCCACCCCACAGGAAGAAGACTTGTCCCTTTCTCTCAGTTTCTTAACTTCTGAGTTCCTTCCTGTGACACAGCTTGGCATTAGATTCCTTCCCAGAAGATTGCAAGGACTTACATTTATTTATTTTCCTAACACATGGGATCTTTTAAAGTTCTTATTGAAATACTAATGAAAGGTGAGTGATTAAGCCACATTAAGTTGCCTTCATTCTGTTTTGTACAGGTTGGTGCAATTTGCTACAGCGTTATTTTAATGTTTGACAAGAATCAGGTGTGAAGATGTTCATCTGGCATTGAGACACATTAATTATGCACATTCTTGGCTATATACTTTTTATTAGAACCAATTTTAATTTGAGTGATTTTGCAAAAATTACAAAAGTAACACATAATTATACTCAGTGTAGCCAGTTAAACTATCCAAAGATTGATACAGAAAAAGTAGTCTTTATTACCACCCTCAACTCCCAAGCAGATGATGTTAACATCTGGGGTGTATCTTTTCACACTTTCCTGCATGTTCATACCAATTTATACAAACATGCATTCACAAAATGGGTTGGCCAATTATATAAAAATGGGTAACTTATTTTTCTTCCTAAGCAATACATCTTGAACAACCTTCCAGATCAAGATAAACAGATTCAACTCATTTTTAAACAGTCACATATTTCATAGGAAGGCTGTACCATAATTTATCCAAACATTCTACTACTAATGGATTTTAACAGATTGTTCCAGTTTTTTACCTTGAAAATAATGCTGCAGTAAGAATTCTTGGACATATGATCTTGAATATTATTGCTGCTATTTCTATGGTATGCTGCTGCTGCCGCCAAGTTGCTTCAGTCATGTCTGACTGCGAACCCAGAGACAGCAGCCCACCAGGCTCCCTCATCCCTGGGATAGATTTGTATTATTTTGCTGACTCACATAATGACAGCATTTCAGACTTAATAGATGTTGCCAATTTACTTTCCAAAAAGTTGTGGCATTTTATGTTAACAGTGCCTGAGAGAAACCGTTTTCCTAAATATGCAACAGAAATGAATATATTGCTCTTTAAATATATTTGCTGGGCTTTCCTCATAGCTTAGTTGGTAAAGAATTAACTTGCAGTGCGGGAGACCCCCGTTCAATTCCTGGGTCGGGAAGATCCACTGGAGAAGGGATAGGCTACTGCCTCTAGCATTCTTGGGCTTCCCTTGTGGCTCAGCTGGTAAACAATCTCCAGCAATGCTGGAGACCTGGGTTTGATCCCTGAGTTGGGAAGATCCCCTGGAGAAGGGAAAGGCTACCCACTCCAGGATTCTGGCCTGGAGAATTCCATGGACTGTATAGTCCATGGGGTGGCAAAGAGTTGGACACAACTGAGTGACTTTCCCTTTCAAATATATTTGCTGATCTGATGCATGAAAAACACTATCTTGTTTAATTTGCATTTCTCTGATTGCTGCTGAGATTAAGTACTTTTTAGAAGTTTATGAGACCTTTTGGATTTCTTCTTCCAAGAACTAATTGCCTAAGGATTATGTGTGTGTATGTGATCTGGCTTAAAAAATTCATTTTCATTGGAGTATAGTTGTTATACACTGTTGTGTTAGTTTCTGCTGTACAGCAAAGTGAGTCAACTATTCAGTTCAGTCACTCAGTTGTCTCCGACTCTTTGCAACCCCATGAACCGCAGCACACCAGGCCTGTGCATCACCAACTCCAGGAGTCCACCCAAACCCATGTCCATTGAGTTGGTGATGCCATCCAACCCTCTCATCCTCTGTTGTCCCCTTCTCCTCCTGCCCTCAGTCTTTCTCAGCATTAGGGTCTTTTCAAATGAGGTCAGTTCTTCACATCAGATGGCCAAAAGTATTGGAGTTTCCGCTTCAACAACAACTATAGGTGTATACATCTATACATATATATGTATATATATCACACCTTTTTTGGATTTCCTTCCCATTTAGATCATCACAAAGCACTGAGTAGAGTTCCTTGTGTCATGCAGTAGGTTCAAGCCATCTTTCTATTGAGTAGGTTGTCTTTTTATAAGATCTAAAATATAGGCATATTAGTTAATATCAAATCTAGCTATGCAAAAAACAGAAAATTCCAAAATAATATAAAATTTACTTCTCTTTCATGTAAATGAAATATAG
This sequence comes from Madoqua kirkii, assembly GCA_006408675.1. NCBI lineage: Eukaryota > Metazoa > Chordata > Mammalia > Artiodactyla > Bovidae > Madoqua > Madoqua kirkii. Next base: position 11,939 of record SJYC01113341.1, read on the forward strand.
AAGCAAAAGTTTCAAAACTGATATGGCAGCTGTTCCCACAAAGCCTTCAGGGACTTACCTTCCAGCTCATTACGCTGAACTTCCTAGGTTGTGATCCTTGTTTTCCTGGTCTCAGGTGACAATATCTGTCTTTTCAGGCAGCAAGATTGAGCAAGGAATGAAAAAGAGGAGAGACCAAGGGCACAATGTTTCCTTATATAATCTGTAATTCAAATCATGAAATATAATGTTCATGTAGAAAAGTCCATAAGACAATCTATAGTTTAAAAATTATTTTAAAGGAGCACCCATGCAAACTGCACTCAGAAACAGAGCATTACAAGAGTTTCAGGAGCTCTCTGTTTTCTTTTCTAATCACAATTCTCCCTACAGGAAATATCTGCCTAGATCTAGAGATTACTATAATCCTGACTTTATGATAATCATTACCTTGCTTTTCTTTAGAGTTTCATCCAAGTACATACTTCTAAATGATACAGTTTTGCCTATTTTTTGAATCTTACTGTTTGTGTTAGATTGGTTCTTGCTTCTTCTATTCAGTGGGTGTTGTTTTATGTATATATATTAATCCAATTTGATTGTTGAATTACTGCCATCATATAAATATACCTCACTTGTTTATCCATTCTACTATTGATGGACCTTTGGATTGTTAGTTTTGGGAAATTACAATAATGCTGCTAGCAACATCCTTTTTTGTTTATCTTAGTATGCATATACCTTTCTCTAGGATATAAATTTAGGAATGAATTTCTTGATTATTGAGAAATGTGTATATCTTCACTTTTATTCAACAATGCCAAACTGTTTTTCAAAATGATTGTACCAATTTATGTACCCACCAGCAACATTTGAGAGTTCCTGTTGCCCTATGTTCTCACTGACCCTTATCAATTTCATTCTGTTTGAGAATCTGGTACATATCTAGCTGTCTCTTCAGGAAGGTTTCCATAAGCTGCCATGTGACATCTCTGCTTGCACCTCATTGACCATGCCCTAGTCACATGGTAAGTCCTATCTGTAATAAAGGTTAGAAAATTCAGGTTTTGTTCTGGACTGTCATCTGTATAGTCACAACTTGGAGATTTTTTTATTAAAATAAGGAGAGAAAAAATTGGAGGACATACATAGTAGTCTCTGCCACATTAATAATAATTTAAAAATAGCTAACTTTTATTGAGCCCTCACTGTGTGACAAATACTATTATAAACACTTTGCCACTCTTTATAAACTAGATACCATATTACAAACCCCAATTTACAGATAAGAAAACTGGGACACTGAGAACTTAAGTATCTAATTAATTTATTAATGAGCAGTGTTAAGCTAAAAAGTATGAGACAGGATTGCAAACCCAGGTAGTCTGGTTCAGAATCCAGGCTCTTAGCTAGGCCATACATTCTTTAGAAGGAATATTTGTTCTTGGTCTGCTATATGTTTTGCAAATATTTTCTCCCTGCTTATCTTTGGAAATTTCTAAAAGTTTTCTTTTATATCTATATTGGATTTTACCACATCTGAATCATCTATATTTTATCTCAGTTGTTAATGTTTCTGCATCATTTCTAAAATTATGCATATAAGAGAATCTTAAAACAATTAGTTTTCCCTGTAAGTTTTAATTCACCATTATTTGCACCACTACTATTTTGAATCTAGGTGGAAATAAATGCTTAGACACACTTGAATATAGCTAAGTTGATAAGCCGTAAAGGAAGGGGAGGGGACTCCCCTTCTATCTAGATTAATTCCACACTTTTGTGGAAATCTCCTGTGATAATGTTAAGCTTCACTGTTAGAGTCACATGCTGTGCTGTTGAGGCCATAGCAATAATGTTTAATGTTTTTGAGAACATACTTTATATGCCAGGCTTAGTATGGAAGCACTGAAAAGGCAAAAAATAAGAAAAAGATCTTTAGTAAGCTCACAATTCCTTGTCTGAAGTTATTTTTCATCTCTTCAGATAATTCTGTACACTATCGCCAGGATGATGTTTCTAAAACACCTTACTGAGAATATCATTCTGCTATATACTCTTTCATCTTTTTTTTACATACAGGATAAAATCTATAATCCTTGACATGGAACAACTATTCACTCAGCCCCATTTACATTGGAACCTTGAACCACTGGCCAGTCTCTGAACATCCCCCACATCCTCCCGCTTCCAAGTGTTTGTTCCTGCTGTTTCATTTTGTTTTCTAATCACAGGTTGAAGCAAAGCAAAGTCTCTCAGTTGTGTCCAACTCTTTGTGACCCCATGGACTGTAGCCTGCCAGGTTCCTCCATCCATGGGATTTTCCAGGCAACAGTACTGGTGTGGCTTGCCATTTCCTTCTCCAGAGGATCTTCCTGACCCAGGGATTGAACCTGGGTCTTCCGCATTGTAGGCAGACGCTTTACCTTCTGAACCACCAGGAAAGTCTGCTGTTTTATTTTGTTTTCTAATCACACGTTGAACCCTATTTATTCTATAAGGTTCAGTTCAGATTTTTCAACCTCTCATTGATAATATTGGAATTGTTGTTGTTTAGTCACCGAGTCATTTCTGTCTCATTTGTGACCCCATGGACTGTAGTCTGCCAGGTTCCTCTGTCCATGGAATCTCCCAGGCAAGAATACTAGAGTGGGTTACCATTTTCTTCTTCAGGGTATTTTCCCAACCCAGGGATCGAACCTGCGTCTCCTAAACTGGCAGGAGGATCCTTTACCACTGAACCAAAAGGGAAGCACAGTCTTGGAGCTGGTTGTTACCCTTTCCACCCTTAGAGTTGTCGTCAACATCCCGCTTTAGGAAATTTTCATGCTTTGCATTAAATTTGTTTTGTGTCTGCTTCCCTAACAGACCACAGGCTTGTTGAGATGGTCGACCATGGACCTTGTCTTAATTATGTATTTTGTAACTAGCACAGTGCTCCATCTGGAGTAAGGTCTGAAATGAATATTTAATTCACTTAAAATCTGGCACTAGTTTATTTTGAAATAATAGCTATCAAGATTTTTTTCGTTATTCATTTTTAAGTTTTCTATGTTTTTACAAGAGCACTAATATGTGTGAAATATCACAGCTACACACAGGCCAACCAAAGTGAGCATGGTATGAATATGGCAGATAATCATCTTGAAACAGAGTTGCAGATTAGTCTGAAACTGATCATGGAGAAAATCTGGATATATGGAATGAAATAACATTGCACAAATGTGTTGCATAAGTAGCTTATTGTCTCGCATTTGCAAATTTATGGGTGTAGCCTCACATACTATCTTTTGATCAGTAAGGAACTACTTCACATAAATAGATTGAGACCAAACATTTTAGCACAACATATGTCATCTAATTAAACTAGTAATAGTGCTAGAAGGGAGCTGTGGTAGTATCAGCATGTAAAGAAATTTTCACAAGTATGGAAGAGAAATCTAACCTTTCATGTTCATATAGTTTACTCTGTTTTTACATAAAGAAGCCAAATGTTATTGTAGTTTATGTTTGCAACATAACTGCAACTCTGGAGACACTCTCAGTATTTTTCTGTTCCACATATCCAACTTCTGAACATTTTTCTAAGTATGAACCATCTCATACCACACATGCTCCCTGGCTCTTTTGCACACTGAAAATTCACATAAGCTATGTTTCTGGCCAAGATGAAAACTTTATCCATGCTTATACTTGACTCCATACCCTCCAAAGGAGACACAGGCAGGTGTAAACAGTAATGCTGGTATCCATTTCCTTGGGGAAAATGAAGAAGCTAACTATACTTTTAACATAAGCCTGGGTAATGTTTACCCTAATACCTTTCATATTGTTAGCGAACCAAACTTGGATTCTTACTTACTTGCCTTAGTGCAGTAAAAGCTATCTACTGACACCAGGTTGTGGTGAAGAAAAGTGCAGCATTTACTGCAGGATGGCCAAGCAAGTCGTTCAGGACAGCTAATGCTCAAAAAAGCCAGAACTCCTCCTGCCTCCCCCCACCCTCACGGGTTTCAGCAAGACATTTAAAAAGGCAAGGTGAGGGAGGGACTTCCCAAGGTATGTGATCAGCTTGTGCACAGTTCTCTGATTGGTTGATGGTAACAGGGCGATGTCACATGGGTTAACATTATTGATCCTTAGGCACCAGTAGGTTGGGGGCTACATGCTTATGATCATCAGGTAATTAATTTCTTTCATTTGGGGGTGGTTTTAGCATCTATAAAACAACTCAGGAAATGTGCATCAGCTACTGTTATCTAAGTACTTCAGAGAGGATATGGGGGAGAAATCTGCCTGGGAAAACCTCATGAAGTTCTACTTAGTTACAGTATCTTATGGTCCAGTGAGTTTAACATTTGCCCAAAATTACACAGGTAGGTCCAGAACACAAGTCTTCTGACTTCCACCCAGTGAGGTGTAATTGTTCAGTCACTGATTTATCCATCAGCTATTCTGAAGCACACATTATGTGGAGGAACCATGCTAGTTGGAGAGAACAAATGATGCTACTCTGTCTGTGGCAGGGAAAATAAGACATTCACATTTATAACTAGTTATTCCCTGAGAAAATTAATGTCCCGAGAGGTATGGGAATTATGGGAATATAAAAGGAGGTAATGCTGTATCAGTTTAACAAATGAAAATTGATTAGATAACTCATTTCGGAGAAGGCAATGGCACCCCACTCCAGTACTCTTGCCTAGAAAATCCCATGGATGGAGGAGCCTGGTAGGCTGCAGGCCATGGCATCACTGAGAGTTGGACACGACTCAGTGACTTCACTTTTACTTTTCACTTTCATGCATTGGAGAAGGAAATGGCAACCCACTCCAGTGTTCTTGCCTGGAGAATATCAGGGACTGGGGAGCCTGGTGGGCTGCCGTCTATGAGGTCGCACAGAGTCGGACACGACTGAAGCAACTTAGCAGCAGTAGCAGCAGCAGATAACTCATTTAGATATTTCACCAGATTAACCACAGCTGTGGAAATCTAGCTGTTTGAACCACAAAACCCATCACAGTATTACTATGTACCTAATGAAAAATGAACCAACTTATAAAATAAATAACTTCCTAAGGGCTAAATTTGCAAATTCAAGCTTTAATTAGTTATAAGAAATGTCACAGATATCTATGATAGTCAGTGTCATCCTTATAAAAGGTGGGGAAACCATTGCTTCTCTTATTCTCTTCAAAAGAAGTCTTAAAGTAGTCATGTATGGATGTCAGAGTTGGACTATAAGGAAAGCTGAGTGCCTAAGAATTGATGCTTTTGAACTGTGGTGTTGGAGAAGACTCTTGAGAGTCCCTTGGACTGCAAGGAGATCCAAGCAGTCTATCCTAAAGGAAATAAGTCCTGAATATTCATCGGAAGGACTGATGCTAAAGCTGAAAGTCCAATACTTTGGCCACCTAATACAAAGAACTGACTCATTGGAAAAGACCCTGATACTGGGAAAAATTGAAGGAGGGAGGAGAAGGGGATGACAGAGGATGAGATGGTTGGATGGCATCACCAACTCAATGGACATGAGTTTGAGCAAGCTCCAAGAATTGGTGATGGACAGGGAAGCCTTTTGTGCTGCAGTCCATGGAGCTGCAAAAAGTCGGACACGACTGAGTGAACTGAACTGAAGTGAATATTGTTTGGGGTATCCTTGATTGTGTTTATACTGTATACTTTAAAAATAGCAGAGATAGGGCATTTAACTAAATTTGATTAAAAGGATATTATATTAATAGTTACATTTCCATATGCAATGGAAAAAGTAATTTTATGGAAAACTGAGGGTACGCTTTTCCCATAAGTCAAAAGATTTTATAACAGCAGTTCTCACTGCTTCATATTTTATTTTCCTTATTTTTCTATTTATTTGAATATCTAATATTCATAGATACTCCCACCATCCAGAACCAGCAAATAATAAATTTTTGTATCATTTATTTCAATGAGGTTTTCTTTTGCTTTTTAGTAACAAAAGATGTAGTTAAACACAATGACAC